>CAAKHG010014801.1:0-17136 GCA_901007715.1 Dactylopterus volitans
TTCTTGAACTGCTGAGTATCTGTCACCAGCTCAGTGAAGTTATTCTGTAGTCCGCGGACTCAACTGAACGTCGTCCTCCTGTTGATGCTGCTGAGCTGCAGCCTTCTTGCAAAGTACGTCACGTCTTAAGCTGCAGGTCCTCTATCAGATAGTTAAGAGTTTGCATGAAATTGAGCTGGCATTCAGATGAATTGAATAGTTTGACAGCCTGGGGAGGAACAGAGCATTAACCTAGTTTTTCTCCTCCTGGAGAAATGTCAGCTTTGTCACTCTGAAAATAGACTAGCCTCTACTCTTCAAATGGCAGCAATGTTAAATATTACAATCACTGGGGGTTGAGGTTGGCGAAAGATTATTGTTGTGAATGACCCCCCACAGCAGCACTTCTCATGGAGATAAAAGGAAATTCGCTGGTGAAGTGGAACGCCGAGTGATCATGATCCCAGGAAAGATAAAGAGGACAACAAATCAATGACTTTCAATGTTGGCTGTCTAACATCCCGGGCTTAGAAACGTTAAAATGCTTCAAAGACGTTTGAAGACATGGTTCACATCCGGACCGTTCTTCTACAAGGCTCAAGAATGGGGAAAAAGAGTGAGCATCTGGGACGAGTTAAGAAATATGCAGAATGCTTCTGTCTGGCTTCTTTTTTTAATGCGTCCGCTGTCAGTCTTGTTGTCATCCTGTTGAAGTAGATAGGTTGTCAAAGTGTCAAAGTACGAGTGGGTAAGTAAGCATCAAAGCGATGAATCTGCAGAGAACAGAATAAAAAATCATGGTGATCAAAAGAGCTTAAAATGGACAAAGCTGAGACCAGGAAGAGTTACCGTTGGAATGCTGAGGAGGCAGGGAAACCCAGCATGGCAGGGGATGAGTGGCAGAGTTTGAAATATGACAGCTTAGACTAAATCTCCATACTATGCCCTTGGACTCTGTTAAAACATTTCATGCAAAGTGGCATCTGTGTTGCCGCTGTATTGGTGATCAAGCTGATCCTCCAGGCCACCATGAATGAACAAGAACCAAACCAGATTTAGAAAAGTCCAAAGATTTCTTATTGTTTCCCCACTCTTGGCAGGGCCAGCGCAAACATGGATGCCTCTCAGGTCACGAAAATATGTGTGTTTTTGCAAATACATGGGTGGCCGTGGGATGTTCAATTGCATTTTGATCAACAGAGCTACAATAACAACATCATTTCAATCCATTTCCAAATTAAAACCTATTCCTCTTAAGTTTTCGTGAGATGAGGTATCCTCCTCTATTCGTGAGACGAGGCCGCTCATGTTACTCTGCAGTTTGCAGCTGTAGTTACGTTACACGTTCATGGCTTCTCACTCCTGATAAGAAAGCCAATGATGCCTTTCTATTTCGAGTTTCAGGAGGTGCCTCCTATGTTACTACAGAAAGACTCTTTTCCATTTATGTCATATGAGACGTTGAGGTTAAAGGCATCACATCATTATGTCACATACTGAGCTGCGGGTGCATATCAGGTGGTCTTCAAGCCTCTATGCTGGTGACATTTAATGTTTTGGAGTTGTGCGTATGTCTGGATGTCCTATTGTTGTGAATGCAACATCTCAGGGACGCTCTTCAGCTTTAGCACAAACACCAAATGCGGCTCAAGGATGAACTGGTTAGGTTTTGATAGTCAGAGGGCAAAGGTCAAGGTCAAAGTGACCTCACAAAACACTCTTTTGGCCACAACTCTCAACATTACATGGTTATTATTACAAAACTGTACAGGAATGTCTAAAGGGGTGAAATGACATGACCGTACGACATTCTGCATCCGAAAGGTCAAAGGTCAACATTTGAGATGAGGAGATTCATCCTATTTTGAAATATTTATGGAGTGTCTGTCTTTTTCCCCCCCAGTTTGGCACAAATGTCAGTTTGGCCTCGAGGATAAATGAGTTTGATTTTGGTGTTTAAGTTCACATCACCTGCTTCTCCAGGAGCAAAGCAGTATGGTTTTTTTTTTTCATCCTATTCTCATGAAGAAGAATGCTATCTCATCCTTGAGGGAATTTCTTCAACTTTGCGCAAATGTCCATATCCAAAAGTCCATACTCAACTGATAAGTTTTTAGTGGTCAAAAGTCACTGTGACCTCATGTCCATCTCATTCTCCCTTAACGCAAATATCTCATAAATTTTATTACATCTGATACTTGGAGTCAAGGAAGGTTAGAATGAAGTCATTTAGGTGCATACATGTTTTAATAGCATATTCAAACCATATTTAAATTTTGCCTAGTCTTTGATACTTGCTCTTTTAAGTGTGATGATGATGATGATGATGATGATGATGAAAATGGTCAGTCTATTGAATATCTGCAATATGCGTCCTGCAGGTGATGAAAACATATCACATGTACCACACTGAGAGCATCAGCGCTGAAAGCAAATTGAAAGATGCGGAGAAACAGGAAGAGAAGCAGTTCAGCAAGTCTGGAGATCTCAACGTCAACCTCCTGCGACACGAGGACCGCCAACCGAGGCGAAGCACCGCCAGGAAAATCGAGAAGATGAAAGAGAAGGTGAGGGTCACGTTGTTTGTTTATATGCTGTGTTTAAAAAAAACCAAAGACAAACGGACAAGTAGTTCAATTTGCTGGGCACTCTCAGTGAGAGAAGAGTCCTTGGGCCTGTACTATGAAGCAGAATTTGCAGGTTAGCGAAGTAACTTTGTTATGAACTTTGGGTTTTCTGTACCATGAAATTAGTTTACTTTTAAGCACACTATGTTGCCATGGCTACTTATGCTGCAGACCTAACTGTGACATAACCTGCGCCAAAGCAGGTTATGTTACAGATAAGAGATCAAAACATACAAAAACACTGCCTACTGACCAATTAATTAATCCTGAAAGACCAATATAAAATTAAATTTGTGTCCAGGTTTTCATATTTTATATTCATATTCATAATCATATTTGATAAGTATCAGTTTTTATCTGGCTTCAATATTCATTATTCTTCTTAAATCAGATAACTGCAGAGGGCACTGCTAAAACTCATACTCATTGCATAAAAATTTGAGTCAGATTAAAAACACTGACTAAAGGAAGGATTTGAAAGTAACTTTACTCATGGGTTTAAATTTATATTTATATTTATTCTTCATTTTATCTGAAGACTGTAACATTCCAATTTGGATCTTGACCAATAATTCTATTCACACTGTGTGAATAGAAATATACTCTAATAAATAAATCTATTTAAAAATCTATTAAAAAATAGCTACTATGCCTCTTATAATTTAGCATCAGTGGTCAGAAGTTTATTTCCAGTTTGTTTTTGTTTTTTTCCCACATACTGACTCTCAGAACTGTGCAGGTTTGTCATTTATCACAAGAGAAAGCAATGAAATGTGCTGGTATATAGACCAAAGTAAAATATGGGCTGTGCATATATCTTCATCATGGAATACTACCATGACTAAAATCTGCTCGTCTTAATGACAGTTACTGATTAATAATATGGCAGTAACTTTATATTGATATGCTCATTAAATTACACGTTCACACAGTTGGCATTTTTTTTAATTCTATTTTGTTTTATTGTTTTTTTGTTTTGGCCAGTTATCTTTCCTACCACTAACTGTTACTTTTATTCTCTTTTATGGGTTCATAATTCCCATATTTATATCTTGATGAATGAAGTCATCTCCATCTCATCTCCTGTTTGTGATTGGTCATCTGGTGCCAGCACCACCACTTGCATGTGAACGCGCTCGTAACTAGACTAAACTAGAGAAACTGGGGGGACTGAACAAGTATATAACCAGCTTTGTGACACTGCTTACGCACAACTGTGGTGGGCAGGGTTTGTTGAGGCAGGTAACTTCAGCATGCCTCTGGCATGTTGAACACGCTTCCCACTACGTTGCCCTGCAGACTGGCAGCAGTAAGATGTCACAGGCTCAGTCTCAGCTGTCTGCTAGCAGAGCAGGCGAGATGGTCTCGGCAGCACTGTGCTTTAGCTGCACGCCTGCATTTTTACACTGGATTTTCTTATGGAATTTCTTCATGCAAATTAAATTCTCCCAGGTGCGGGAATCCAAACCTCCTCCTCCTCTTCCTCCTCCCCCCTCAGTCTGTCATACTCAGAGATGCTGCTTGGCTTGGGAACTGAACATTTTTATCACATTATACCAGTGGATGTTCTTTTACCTCCAATACCTTGTTTCCAAGCTGTTTAAGTCATCTCATTAATCAGGTTTTAGGAGGAAAGGAAAGCAATAGTTCCCCCCTGTTTGTCTAATTTACTGCTGACACTTGCATTATTGTGTAATTTGTCAAATTGGAAAGAAATTTCTATTGACACTAAAATGTATAAACAGTCCAGATAATGAGCACATGATCTCTTTCTCTTAGAATATTGATGCTTTGTTTTTGAACTGGCAGTTGTACTTTTCTGACATGTATTTTTGATTATTATGTTTGTAAAATCAAAATATTTTTTCAGCAAACATATCACCCTAATGTATCACAAATTTGTATGATTAAAGACAAAAACACATTCAGAATTCCGTGATGAGTTAAAAGGCAAAAAATGCCAAAGTGTTTGATTTGTCTGAAGAGGATCCATTTGCCTCCACAGTTTGAAACAACCAAAAAGCAGTTTCCAGTTTGACATTGTCAAAATATTACACAGTATTTTGGGGCATATGTCTTGAAAGTAAATTTACATTTATTGCATAATGTCGAGTAAGTTTGATTTCACGTGAATAAACAGACAATGGGATGATCATCTGGTCACTGCTCATCTCAGCACGGGAGAACTGGGGGACTAGATGAACCAAACAAACAAAATTTGATATAGTTTTTTGACATAATAAAGCTTCCTGTTACCAGATGTCTGCATCTTCACAAGAAATCTATACTTTGCTTCATAATCTGAATTATGCAGTGATATTATTTTGACACCATGGTGAAACTGAATGTAGCTCTCCACTCTGGTGGACCTTATCTTGAGCTTGTGGACGTGTGTGGATTATAAAATGACTGAAGGACTCATTCTAAGCGGACAAAGCGGCAAAAAACAAAACATAGCTCCTCACTCAGCCATTTAAAATGTTATCCATGACAAACTCCACTGATGCCAGCGTGCATCCACCCTCTGGGCATCCACGTTTTGCGATCCAACGTCTTAAACATAAGAGCCTGAATAATGAGCCGATGCAGCGAAAGCTTGTGACAGTTTGCTATCCAGAGGCAGCTTCTCCAGAGTCTCTCCCATCTCTACCTGTCTGATGGTCCCAAACCTGCAGCAGCCTGAGCACACACTCAAATCCTCCCCACTGCTTGCATTGATGGTTTTTCCTTCATCTGCTCTGTCTCCTCTCTCCTCCCCAGAGACAAGCCAAGTACTCGGAGAATAAGCTGAAATGCACAAAAGCTCGGAACGACTATTTGTTGAACCTGGCAGCAACAAATGCAGTTGTGGCAAAATATTACATCCATGACGTCTCTGATATGATTGATGTAAGTATGCACTCAGGCGAACGTGTTTGTTTACATATCCCAGCTGGGATTTTTGATGTTGACTTAACTCTGCAGCAATGTTGCTTTTCTCACCATCTGTTAGTGTGTCTCACTCCGTCTCAGCCTGTTAGCGGTTTGTTCCCAAGCTGCTCTGTTGGCCCCAATAAAAGTATTTGCCATCAGGTTTTCTCCCAATACAGATTTCTGCATAATAAAGCCAACACTGATCCGCAGGTTACTCGTAATCTCAACTTAATCTCGCTTCCGTTCATTTCATTGGTGCAATCAATTATGCTCAGGCTCCTGCTCGTTTCGTCTTTCGTCCTGTCCTCATGTATGTGTTGCTTATGCTGCTTTTGCTTTTTTTTGGGGGGGGGGGACAAACACATCTTGTCTGTGCCTTTATTTGTCACCAGTAAAAATATGACTCAAGACTCAAACACACTCTCTCCTTAGATGTCCGTCACTTGTCTCTCCTTTCATGAGCTGCAGAGGAGAAAGCATTTTTTTCTAACTCTGACGTGTTGACGTATAGTTTTTTTTAATTACAAGGGAAAGCTCAATCTCAATTTATAATACTGCGTACATATTCAAATAGCACATTCAAACGTTCCTTTTAATTATTTTTGCCTCTTAAATTGTACGGCCACGTAAGAACTACATGAAAGATTCAGGTTAATACAAAGCTACTGCCTTTCAAATCAAGTACCAGTAGCACAGCTGGAGAGTTTGATTGCTTCACAGAATGACTTTGTTCTGCAAATCACGAATGTTTGGAAGTCAGTCAAAGTCAGCTGGTGAGCAGAGTGTGTGTGTGCAGGCATGAGTGCGGTTAATGAGGTTATAGCTCTGGACCGTGTCCCAGGTGACCTGCCACCAGACGCTGCAGACACACAAATGAAGTTTTGTCAGACATTTTCGACATTTCAAACATTATGAATCCTTTCTGCAGCTATGCTTTCATTTGACATTGTCCTCTATCTGTGGTGTTTTTTTCTTTGTATCTTGCATATGCTTTCATATGTCGGAGTACTGTCTGTTTTGTTTCTTCCCAGGGTGTATTGGTGCACCCTCAGGTTGCACCAAGTTTTTGCCTGATCTGAGGAACTCAGGTTTTGTTGCTAGTGCTATAATGCTGTGATAAATAGATTATATAAATCGTTTTTTTTTCATCTGTGTCACTTTGCTGCAGACTATATTTAATCATTTTGCTCTGTCACTGACTGCTGGCGAATGAAAACCAAAGTTGACTCATTTCGCTGCCTCTGAAATTTGTTTCCCGATGGAAGAGAAGTGGTTGTTGGTACCAAACTAGAAGCTTCAAACCTTGTAGTCACATTTCCATCTAAGAGACTCCTGCTCTAACAACCCACAGTAGTCCCCGCCAGACTACTGTGTGAGAGCACATGTTCCCAGATTTGATTTTTCCACCTATAGGAACATTGTTCATGATGTCAAACAGTTTAAATAAAATGGTTTATTTCATGAGCTAGTATGAGATGACGATATGTTTATGGTAGTTTGGTATATTAAGAGCCTAATTCTTCGGGCTGCACTGATGGATCCCCTGTCCGAAAACTGAGAAGTCCATGTCATCCCAAATGCCTGAGAGGCTGGAAACAGGGTGCGCATGACTTGTTTGGCTGCTTCTAGCAGGTCAGAGACAGAACAGGGTTCATTTGTCATGTCAGAGTAAACCACTTGACACACATTGAACCAGATATTCACACAGTATGAGGTCAGCTTTGTCATTCAGCATCATTGACTTTTGAAGTGTAATTCAGAGGCTGGTGAGTTGACTATCTTTTGTTGGCTAGTTGTATTAGCATGATCAGTTCAACCTCATATCTGGAAAATTGTTGAAACCTAAATCACCTCTGCAGAGAATATCCCAGGTCACAATATATGGCAAAATGAAAAAAAAAAGTAGAATATAAACTGGACTGGTAAATTGCAAATTGATATGCAGTATGTCTGCTTTAGTGCTTATATGCCACTTACAGAATTAAAGAACGATCAGCTCTATTTGCGAAAAGTATTTTTTGCATGAGATATAATTAATTGACTAAATTGAAACAAAAAACAGTGCAGCATTTGTAAACTCTATGAATACAGAGTGTAATGAGAAGGATGACAATTATGGAAAATAAAGTGGTCAACAGTAAGCAGTTTGATCATCCTTCCCTGAACATATGCTGCACCAGAGTGCAGATCTGAGTTTGTTCTTACTTTCTGCTTGTTTTAAAGAGCCTCATTTGCTCCCTTTAGTCCCGCAGTCAAGTGAGCCGCGTTGACTGAGTGTTGCAGTGAGGCTTTTAACCATAGTAGAGAGACTACTTCCTCAAAATTGCTAAACCCTCTCAGTACCATCCTCTGCTTAATTAGGTGAGCTCATGTAGCTCTGTGATAAGGGTCTGTAATTATCCTTGCTGTCCCGCTGTGCAAGCTCCTGTAATTCTGAGAACTCTATTTTTAAAAAGCAACCTGTTGTGGGAGGTAATTTGGGATTTAGTTCAGGAATTTGCACTTACATGTTTCTTGTTATTCCCTGATAGTTTTTTTTTCTAATATGTCTTTTAATTGTTTAAAGTGGCAAAAGACAAGTTCTCCTTAACTTGTCATAATCATAGTAAACATTGCAAAGTCAATGTTGATTGGCTATAGAATAATGACATTAACATCATTTGTCTCCATAGTGCTGTGACCTGGGCTACCACGCCAGCTTGGCACGCACCTTCAGGACTTACTTGTCTGCCGAGTACAACTTGGAGACATCTCGCCACGAGGGACTGGATATCATAGAGAATGCAGTGGACAACCTGGACTCTCGCAGTGACAAACACAAGATCATGGATATGCATAACCAGGTGTTCTGCCCTCCTATGCGCTTCGAGTACCTGCCACACATGGGAGATGAGGTGAGATGCTTTGAATGGGGCGGTTCTTGTGTGTGATTTATATCCGTTACCACATGCATGTGCTGGTGTTGTTCCACACCATAATTAATCCCGTTTCCCCAACGCTAACTTTGATTACACGATGATGTCCTTGTAACAAAACCAACACGGGGATATCAGGCATTACGTTACAGCTTACAGAGGAAAATGGTTTGATTTCCAAGACGCAACTCCTTCTCCTCAGGTGTGCCAGGTGAGTGCTCAGCAACCTGTCCAGACTGAACTCCTGATGCGCTACCACCAACTGCAGTCTCGCCTAGCCACGCTCAAGATTGAGAATGAGGAGGTGAGGATTTATTGTGGTCTGCCCCTCACCACAACCCCTCGTCCCCCACCACCCGCGGCGCCAACCCCCGAAACTGAAAGCTTGGTCTCCTCTTCCCCCATAACCAAGAGAGAAGGCCACACACCACACCATCTGTTTTCCTTGCAATTACTATCCAGTGACCCTTGCTCTGCAGGAGCTGAGAATATATTTAGTGCATTGTCATAGTGCCAGTGCTTTGCCTTATTTGAAGTTATATATAAAATTGTCTGTTGTGATGATGAAGAGAGGGCTTTCTTTAAGAACTGCTGACACAGAGGTGCAAATGCAGGTGATAATAACCACGGCCTGTTAGATTTGCCTCTGCCTTGTCCCTCTCTCCCCATGTACAGATGCCATTACTGGAAATGAGATCTCAGCCCCATAAAAAAGCCTTTTTCAGTCCACAGTCTTATCTTCCCCCAGTACTTTTCATTTTCAGGCCCTAGTCTGATGAGTTTGCCTTTTTTTTCTTTTCATCTTAAAGCAAAAGTTATTGTCCTGAAGTCAGTTTTCTGCTGTAAATCTCTCATGTTTGCCCTTGAAAAAAAAGTCTTCTGTTACCAGAAAATCATTCAGGTTTGAAAAAACCAAACAACTTTTTTTCCCCCATCAAAAAAAAAAAAGACAGATTCGATGCTTTGAAAAATCATCATCATCTTTATTTTCCATCTGTGCAGGTGAGAAAAACCTTGGATGCCACCATGCAAACGCTGCAGGACATGCTCACAGTGGAGGACTTTGACGTGTCAGATGCTTTCCAACATAGCCGCTCCACTGAATCCATCAAATCTGTGGCCTCCGAGTCCTACATGAGCAAGCTGAACATAGCAAAGAGAAGGGCCAACCAGCAGGAGACTGAGATGTTTTACTTTTCAGTGAGTTCATGCCAATTTTGATTTCACTTTTGGTCGAACCTGTTGTGCGAATCAAGCTGCAGTCATTTCCACATGCACTGAAAATAACATTTAAACTGAAACTGAAACTGATAGAATTCATGCTTATTTGGGTCAGCACAAATGTCATGCTGGATTAGTGCTGCTGCTCCCTCACTGTTGCCCGAATGTCTCCGTCTAGAAATTCAAGGAGTACCTGAATGGCAGTAACCTCATCATTAAGCTTCAGGCCAAGCATGACTTACTGAAACAGACACTGGGTGAAGGTAAGAATCCCCCTCTCTTGATCCGTCATTAGTGTCTGACCGAGCATTTCCATCCTGTAATTGTGAACCTTACAATCCTGCCACTGCTCTGTAAAATTGTTGCCTTCAGGGATAAAATGGTGCAGGTCTTATCTAATATGCAGCAGGGAATGATGTATAGAAGGATACGATGACAGATTTTCTTAGGGCTGCAGGGAGGAAGGAGGAAATGAAGATATTCAAATGGACAACTATCACACCAAAAGCAGGCCACGTCCACTCTGAGCTATTCCTTTTTTCTACTTATCTCTGCTGGCTAAAGCTGGTTAGTCTGTATATAGTGCAGCTCCAGGGAGGATTTAAAAGGAAGGCTCCCCCTGGCCCCTCCCTTCCCCAGGGGTACCCTGGTCACTTCAGCTGTGAACAGTTTATGCTCAATCAATCAGCAGGTCCAGACTCAGTCCCATCTCTGCAGCTGCTCCTGCATCATGGTTTCACCTAATAGAAAAGGGCGGCAGGCACAAACAGCTGAGGCCTTGCAATACGCAAGGTGCATGTGCGAAACCAGCATCTGTCCAGATTTTACACCTTGGATACATTTATTCAACTCTTCCATAATAAGTTGTTTTTGCTTCATTTTACTTGATCCCCTGTGATTCCCTCCAAACACCGTGGTAGCCAGCTCTGACACTCATAAACATTCACGTAGCTGTCATCAGTCTGTGGATCTAGTTTATGTCAGTGGTGGAACTGCAGAGTGTATGAACATGGCATATGGTGTCTCGCAGGTACCACCCATGTTTAATTATTCAGGTCATCAATCAGGGCTGTTCATAAGCTCATTGCTTTTTATCCAAAATGGTGCATTTGCACATGGTAGTGTGTGACAGACCATAGAAAATGAGACTGGTAAGTGCCACATGGCATGTGCATCATTAATAAAAAACATAATGTCATGCATTTGCATGACATTATGAAAGGATATCTGCCAGCCCTTGTTTCTCAAATAAGCAGTCAAAACCTTGTGTGAATTTGGTTTACACTCAGCACCTTTTATGATTGTGCTGTAGATATCTCCTCCATCACTGAGGGACTCTGTGAAATTAGTTGGGAAATCAATGTAGATTTTTTTTAGGTTGGATGGTCAGACGTGGATGGGGCCATCAGTCAGTGGAATGATGTCTAGGAAACCTATAGTTGTTTCTTCACATGAACGCTCCAGAGACCTTGCCCCATCTGCCAGAATGATGTGTTGAGACATAGGTTAGCCTTCACTCTGTCTGTCCATTGTTAGACGGAGTAAAGACACAACAGGGTGTGTTCCGATTGCCGAGTAGTTCTGCGTGCAGTGGCCTTCACAGGGTATTCAGCCATGACAAGTAGGACTCCAAACTCGAGGGTGGGAAAAAAAAGGCTGTCAGCTGTGTGTGGAAGAACTGAACAACAGCTCATCACTTCACAAGAAGTTGACGAGCATGATTACTCGTCAGTAATTGTGCCTCTGTGACTAAAATATTGATCTGAATGTTTGAGGTTGCGCGGCCTAAAAAGAACTGCTTGAGCATTAATGAACTATAAATCAAATGTGCTAATATCCAGAGAAACAATGGAAAACTTAACTCTGTTCAGCTGCTGTCTGTTCAGCTAGCATAACCATACTTTAATATTAACCTAATAACCTACTAGATAATAACCTTAGATGTCATTGCTAATAATAGCACAATCAAGCACTTTTATTTTATCGCCGTAAAATTTTACATTGTTGATTTTCTTTCAGCTAAAGATCCCATCACTGCCAGACAAAGGCGCACATCTACGCTCACTTGATTTTGTAATTCGGCACGTGTATGGTCATAACCAGAAAAACGAACTTGCGAGTAGTAAGTTCGGCAAAAAGAGGAAAGCAGATTTTGACTTTACAGAGTGTGTTTTCTGAAGAAATGCTCACTGTATATGTGTCTACTGTCATTTGAATGCTAACAAAAGGCTCAGTGAGCCAGCACAGACATTGCTCAGTGTCATTGCTGAATAGACCCCTTCCTCCCCATCATACACACACTGCTGCCGCCAGCCCCTTTTCTTTACTCTGAGAGGAGGCTTGTGCCCCACCATGTCTGGTCCCCTGAGGTTTTTAGTGTCGCCTGCTCAATAGCTTTGTACAATGAATGGCGTTAGCGCCGCTCCATTCATCCTTCTCTCAATAGTCATGTTGTCTCTCCATTCATCGAGGGCTGAACACTGGAGTCTGTATGATATGTACCACAAAGACATCAATATGTAACATTTGCCCTTTGTGTTTTTTTTTCCATAGGAGAAAGAGCTGAATGTGGAACTACAAGGTAAGATCAGTTTGGATAGGTTTCCAAGTTTCTGCGGACTCATTATCTCACAATTTTAGAATATTCACTGACTGAAGAGAAAATGAGACAAATCACAACAGTTTGAACACACACAGGGGAAAAAGAAAATTACATATGTGATTTGTCATTTATAAATGCACAAATTGGATTTGGGGTTATTTGTTTTATTTATTTTATTTTGGGCAATATTACTTGGTGTGCCATATTTACTTTCAAAAAATTAATGTGCCAAATATATTGTCAAAATAAAAGCCATGCTTAGTATCTCTTGTCATCAGTTTGCGGGTTCCTTTCCAAATATGAGATATTCATTGACGTATTGATATTCATTGACGTATATTGACGCATGATAGTGTGGTTTAAAGCCTGTCACAAGATAAAGATAAACACTGAGTAGCATCCTCCTGAACCTGCCAAAACGATGTTGTGGCTGCATGTTTCTTTGTGTTTGTGAGACGATTAATACGCACAGAAAAGAAAACCCATTAACAGCATGTTTCTCTATTTCATTATGGCATATGATTGTATTTTCTGCGAGGAATCATCAACCCAGAGAGGATAAAGTGTGTTTGGAAACATGACAACATGAAATATCAGCTGGTGGCTTGATTTCTTGGCCTTTTTAATAATGTTCAATTATTTGTGTGCTCAGCAGGTGAAGTGAAATGTTTTATTGAAGACCCAGAAGTGGTCAACCTCTCTCTTAAGAGTAGATATGTCATGCTTTAGTGAGCGTAAAGAAATCTTGATTTGAATGTCTTTCATTGTATTGTTTTTTTTTTTATTATTTATACGCAGATTTTTGACCAAACTGGATTTTTCTACTGCTCGTAGCTGAAACCACTGTTTATTTTATTCCTGCATTTGAACCGTCTGGTTTGGCTCTGGAGTGTTTCACGGAATATGGTGCTTTTGTTCCTTCTGTCCATCATTTCTTAGGCCCCCCACCCTTCCCCCTAAACCACAGAAAATGCGGAAGCCTAGGCCACGCTCCGTGTATAACCATAAGCTGTTTAATGGCAATTTGGAGACCTTCATCAAGGTACCATCTGGTGGTGGTGGTGGTGGTGGTGTAGTATGACTGAGTGGCCATGTAGATCAGGAAGAGAAGGCAGCTAGAGCCTTCACTCCTTTTCTTTTCCTCACTTTGGCCTTCTGTTCCTCCTGCTTCCAGCTGCCCTTGATCATGACATAATGCCTTTGTTTAACCTCTAATCCTCCTCCTGCCCTCTGTGGTTCCGCTGGTGCAGACTGAGCAGCAGTCAGCTGTCTCTTTATTTTCCTCTAGAACAATTTACAATCTCTTTCTTTCTCTCTAAATCCACTAATTTTTTGGATGAGCTGAAAGGCAGAAGACAGCAGCAAGTCTGCTTTGTCTCTCAATGACCTCAACCCCTACCACATCTTGAGCTCCCTGTTGCCAGTCCCTGTGCTTAGGCTTCTTTAACCTTCCTAAGGCTCTTTCTTCAGCTGAGCTTTTCTAACTTTGTGCTTCTCTGCCTCTCTTCCTCTGCTACTCTTTGCTTTGCTGCTTTTTCCAGGGGAAGAAGGAATGCCCGTACCCGCATCCAGGTACCACTGTTAAGAGAGAGAATATGGCTGGAGGCTCAGGATGCATAAAACTTTTGGACTAATAATAATAGAACTTGACTTGCTCCTGCTTCAGCTTTACTTTGTTCTGCTAGATGTTTTCCATGACATCTTGTTATTTATAATAATTGCCTGTATGTTGTTGTGTTTTGATTGCTTTATTCTGCTCTTTAGATTTGCTTGACTAAATGTAAATGAGCTATCAGGACCAGCAATGTGATTTCCATTTCTTCCCTTATGTCCCAGCAAACATGCCCACTGTAGGCAGGTGTGGCTTTACTGTGGGGCAATGTGGGCAGGACAAACCCACACCAGTCCCATATGGGCCCCATGTTGGTCCCTTTGTTGGTCCTATCTCGACTCCGGCCAGCCCAACTGTGGGTTTGCCCAGTGTTCGCACTATTGAGGCCCACAATTGGCAGCCTACGATGGCCCAAAGTGGGCTGCCCAATATGGGCAAAAATTGCATGGCATGAGTGGTCCCTGTTTTATGGGGCTCAGGTGGCGCCCCATTGCTACAACCCACACGCACAGTGTTGGCCTACTGTTGGCACGCTGCTAGCCTGCTCTGCCGAGCGTGGGCAGCAAAAACTCTTACACACTCTCATTGGGGCCCGTACATGTCCCTAATTTCACGGCAACAATGGGGCCCACAATGGACTGCTTGCTGAGGGCCAAAATTTCTGCCCACAGTGGCTCCTCCCACATCCCAGGGGGGCATGTTTGTTGGTGTAGTTGTATGATGCATAAGACTGCTTCTGTCTTGCATCTCTCAAATGCGGACTAGATTAGAGGATTTGTAATTTGTGTAGGGTAAAAGACACTGTATGATTAATAGCCACATAAGAGTAACATGTTATAAATTAAATTGTTTTCTGTCATGCACTGCCTGTCTTTGTTTATTTTTCAAATCCCATTTCAGGATTCAGGTCAACCAATTCCACTTGTTGTTGAAAGCTGTGTCCGATACATCAATCTATATGGTAAGGTTTTCATCATGTTATGACTATTGCTTCAGAATGAGAAGAAATCAAACTATCAAGTTTCTTTAAATTTCTCCTCTGTCCTTATAAGACGTGACAGCAACTGCTGGATGAGATGATCTATTTTCAGAAATAGCTGCAAGCTCAGGGACTGACCTGCTCTGTTCTCAGCATCAGCCGCATGAAAGTGATTTGACAAGCTCACAACAATAGATCACACGCGCAGAGTTTTGAAAGCCCCCAATGGTCTTTGTGTAGTCAGTTAAGCCACCTCCACCTTTTATTATACCTCCTCCCTGTCTACCTTTACATCTGTCTTTAGCTCATTGCTGTACCCCGCAGGCCTTTCCCCTGGATCTGGACCTAATGAAACTCCAGAAAACTGATTAGGAACCCTCTAACTGAAACCACATGCTGCAGCCTCACTGAGGGGCCCCCTCTCGGAAAAAAAAAAAAAAAAAAAAAAAGCATCTGCCTTTATGACTAGATTACATTTCCTGCTCTGTGTTTTGTGTTTCCAATAGGCTTTCATGAAGTTGGCAGTGGTGTTTGGAGATAATTTTAACATCTCTAACTTTCTTCTAGGGTTGCAGCAGCAAGGCATATTCCGTGTGCCAGGATCACAAGTGGAGGTCAATGATATAAAAAATTCTTTCGAGAGAGGTTAGTCATCATTTGTATGTGGTTTAAAGTCACAGAAATGACAAAACACCGCAAATACTTAAAAGAGGTAAAGACAAAGAATTTTTGCTGCCTACCTTAACTTAAAGCATTCTTATTTTTGTGAATCAGGTGAAGATCCCTTGATAGATGACCAGAATGAGCATGATATCAACTCAGTGGCAGGAGTGCTAAAGTTGTACTTCAGAGGACTGGAGAATCCACTCTTCCCAAAGGAGCGTTTCCTTGACTTCATCTCTACCATTAGTGAGTCATGTATAGCAGTAGATATATATATGTAGAAAAAAGCTGTAGTGGTTGTGAGTGAGCAGGTCAAATGGCAAAAACGTAAACAAACCCCACAGTCTTTTGTTGAAGAGGAGAAAGTCATGCAGTTCCACACATGGGAGCAATCTTCACACCAGGGCTCTGCCTGATGGTTAACAGCAAGCCAGTAGGAAGAGGAGCGTGAGGGCCACATCAGCCTGACATGTGCGCGCTCACCACAGCATAAATTCCCCGTTGTGTCTAATAGTTAGATCGCCCAGCGTGCCTCAGGGGTCTGTTGAAAGAGAGTAGAAGGCATCCATGCAAGTTTCATATATCACATCAAAGAGCCTGCTAGCCTCACTCGTAGACTGTGTATATCTGGGTAAAGCCTCTCCAGTTTCACCCACTTAATGAAAATGAAGCCCAAAAAAATTTCATGGGGCTGCCATCTTGTGCTGGTGACGTAATTTCAGGATATGCAGTAATGATCAGGAGCAGCGTTATCGAGGCTCTGCCCCGCTCGGTTGTGAACAGTCAGCCTGCCCAGTCATTTTTACTGTTTGAAACAGACAAAGGGAGTTACGGAGCGTTGGCGTAACATCCCACCTTGACAGCATTATGTCGAATTCCCGACAACAGTCAGTAAATGCCTCTGTGCCTGGGCAGCACCCACCTATCACTGAGAGAGGCTAAACCCTTTTATGCACATCTTTACAATCTGTAATGTAGCATAAACTGGTGAGTTACTGTATATAAAAAAATTACCCAAAGCATATTGAAACCAAAACCGTTTTTTTCTGCCAGGCAGTAAACATGGTTATTGCTGCTGTAAGCCTGGGTGTTTTATCATTTGGCTCCATGGGGACGAACGCCAAGACTCAAGTGGCCATTAAAAGAACTACAGTCTTTTGGCCCAAGAGGCTGGCCCCTCCTCTCACTTGACTGATTGTCACCGCTAGACTCAGCTCTATATCTTAGTGCTGTTATAGGCGAGGCACTTAGGCGCTATTCACGTACGAAAACTGTATTCGTTTCCCATTCATCACATGACACAAGTGCTTCTCTATCTCTTTCCGCTTTGTTTCAGAGCTGGAGTCTGGAGCCGAGAGAGCACATCACATCCAGCAGATTATCGTGACCCTGCCTCGGACCATCATAATTGTCATGAGATACCTTTTTGCGTTTCTCAATCAGTGAGTTTGATTTTGGATTGCACAGAGGAGTGTGCGGAGATCAGTTTGTTATTAGCAGTCTTAAACCTACACTAACAAATCAACTGAAGGAAAATCCATATTGAGCAGCAAGTCTAGCAATGTCAGTTTTACAGTCAAATGGGGGATCCAAAAGTGCATTGTACTGTAAAATCCATCTCACTT
>CAAKHG010014802.1:0-14485 GCA_901007715.1 Dactylopterus volitans
GTACTGGTCAATGCGGCCACACTGCCCTTTCTTTGCTAAGCATCTCCTCCGTCCCTGATGCGTTTTAAGACCTCTGATAGATGTAACTTTCTGCCAGCCACAAGGACAAACCTGAAGCGTCTTTTCCTCTAAAGTATTACTTCTAACCTCTTCCAGTGTGCCAATCTATCCTGGGTGCTGCTTTGCCTAGCTCTGGCCCTAATGGATAGGTCCGTGCCCCTGTCCTTCACCGAGTCACAAATCCCAAGCGTAGCCATTTCCATTCCAAGGTCTGTTACCGTGTGATCAACTTGTGAATCATCTTCCGCCCCTGCTCTCGCTGACTCTAGGGGTATTCTCCTTAAATTGGCTGTAGCTGAATGCGGTTGCAGTGAGGATGCTAGGCCTCACCACTACTGGCATGGGTTGCTAACCCATGTCAGAACCTTTGGGGTCTTTCCCTCCTGTCGGCTGTCTTTCCAAGCTGTCACATGGTCTTTCCCTAGTTGTCAGCTGCCCTATTCACAGCAGTCACTAGCTAAGCTAGCTCCAAGTTTACAGCAAACACAAGAATCTTGTGCTTTTGTGTAGGATCTACGCTCAGTGAAGAGAGCTCAGGGCAAGTTTATCTTAGCAGGGAGCAGTGATAGCTAACATGTCTCTGGGGTCATCAGGTGGGAACCTCCCTTCTTCAGTGTTTCATCTAGTTGGTCCCACAACACCTTTAAGTAAGCATAAAACCCAACAAAACACATTAATTTGCCCCTGCATTTGGTTCTATTGCATGTTCATGCAAATATCAAATCAGCCAATCAAATCAGCCAATCACATGGCAGAAACTCAATGCCTGTAGGCTTGTAAACATGGTGATCAACATGGTATATATATATATATATATATATATATATATATATATATATATATATATATATATATATATATATGTTTAAGAGTTATTTTTTAAAGACCAATGATGAAAAAAATTACCTGCCAAAAAAATTACCTGGTATTTCAGATGATCCATTTTCTGTAGAAACTTAAACCTCCTTCTCTGCTAGTATTCTGGAAAAGTTAACTGCTGAGTCTGTGGGACCTATTTGGCCAAACAAATGAGCTTAACAGTTGATTTATTGTTTAAATTTTTTTTGGAGGCATTACAGATACTGTCTGGAAAATAATTAGAAATTTAGGTAATCCTGTATTATTTTAATCAAATCTATTCTCCTAATGAGGTTTATAGGCAGTTCTGCCCATTTATCTAAGCGTACTTACAACTAATTAATCAGAGAAAGATAGTTTTCCGAATACAACTTTGTTTTATCAGAGCTTATATAACATCCTTAGTAGTTCATACTTTGTTTTTGATATTTAAATCTCAGCAGTTCTTCACTATTAGGTAAATGTCTATTTATTGACATAAGCTCTGTTTTTTTGACATTCATTTTATATACAGATATTTTATAAAATTGCTCTCCAATTTCTAGTAAATGAGGGATAGACTTATCAATTTCATTTGAATATAGCATAAGGTCATCGTACAAATTAAGCTTGTAACACTCTTCACCCAAATTAACACTCCTCTGAATGATGTATCATCTGCTTTGGCCATTGGTTCAATAGCCAGAGCAAATAATGTTGGTGTTCCTCTTGCTATTTAAACTGCTTCTGATAGGATCCCATTAGTGTATACATATGCTGTAGGTGTTTAGTAAATACCCTTCATTAATTGATTTATTTCTTGAGATAAATTATATGCATTCAATACTTCATATAGATAACTGCATTCAAGGCGGTAAAATGCTTTCTCAGCATCAACCGCCATTAAACTTCTCCCCTTTTAGCATATTGTATTAGCGATATGCAGGTTCTGACATCAGTTTTTATATTCCTATCTTTTATAAAGACTGTTTGATTATAATGTAATTGAAGGGAGGACATCAACTATTCTATTGTTTATGACCTTTGTAATTATTTTATTGTCACAATTTAACAGATGGCCCTGCGATGAGCTGGCGTCTCGTCCAGGGTGTACGCCGCCGTTCGCCCCTTGCCACCTGGGATCGGCTACAGCACGACCACGACCCGGTAACCGGAATAAGCGGAAGACAATGAATGAATGAATGAATGAATGAATGAATTTAATAGATTTATATGTCTATAATCTGAGGGTTTTGTACAATCTTTGCCTGGTTTAGGGATTGCATTAATAATAGTCTGGTACATGGTGAGTGGTAATCCATTGATATTCCATTCCATTAATAACTGCATCTTTTACCATTTAAAGAAACGTATTGCTTATCTCAGGCCAAAACTTTGAATAAACTCAATTGGCAGGCCATCTGTACCTGGTACCTTTCCTTTTGGAAAACTGTCCATTGCTTTTTTCAGTGCAGTTTCAGAAATTGCTCTCATTAGCTCATCCCTTTGCTCCGCTAATAAATCTGTAATCTTAGCCGCACCCAAATATTTCTTTTGCTCATTACTGTCACAAGCTAATTCAGAGGTACATGATTCTTTATAAAACAAAGCAAACTGTTAGTTTAGGAATTTGTTATCTTGAATATTTAAATCTGTTCTAAGGTCCTTAAGCACAATGTTGGTTCGTCTAGTAATCTTTTTTACTTCTGAAGATAGTTGCTTGCCTGATTTATTTGCAGATATGTACCTTAATCTGTTTGAGCTGACCCAAACATTGTTAACGTTTTCCAAGAGAAGCTGATCATATTCTAGTTTCAATTTTTCAATTTCTGTAAGTCTTCCATATACTTTCTTTCTTGGGTGTCCTTATATAGTTGATCCTTTCTATTAATAGTCTGCTCTAAATCCTTCATATGTTTATCCAATTCTTAACAATGCCCAGATAACAATGCCCTGAGTGTAATGCCTTAAATGTGTCCCATATGACATAAACAAGTGGCTTATCAGAGCCAATGTTGTCAAAATTAGTTTTCATAAATTCCTTAATGTGTTCTCTTGTGTACTAAATAAATACCTAATCTTCTAAGTACTTTATATTAATTCTCCATATTCTATACACCATCTTGTTTTTTGGTGGGCACATAGTACATGTTGCTGCTGCATGGTCTGAAATGACAATATTCTGGATCTTAGATGGTAGTATCTCTCCTGTTCCTTCTTTTGATATAAAGCTATAATCTAATCCACTATAACTATTTGTGAGTAATTTGTATAATGTTTGACTTTCTTGATTCTTTAATCTCCCCACATCAACTAATTAATTTGGTGATATAAAGTTTAAAAGTTCTTTAAGTGGATTAGGCGTCTTTTTAAATTGGAGATATCTTCTGCTATAAAAACCTCATTCTAGTCACTAGCACATATGATTATTCCTGTTGACATACTATAAAGAGCCTTTTGAATGTTTCTCAAATCTTTCATATTAGATAGAGTCTATATCTTTGTCCAAATAAGTCACAATTAATAATTAAGAACCTGTCCTCTGTATCACTTTGTTTTGAAATCAAATTACACGGTGTAGATTTACTGATAAGAATTCCTACTCCTCTACTCTTGGATGTATAGCTAGATGCAAATGCCTCACCCACTCAATCCTTTTTAAACCATGTAATTTCCCAGGTCGGAGATGCAATTCTTGCAAAAAAACAACATCTGAGGACAGCTTACTTAAGTATTGGAGGACATTTGTTATATGGCCCTATTCTTAACCCCATTTACATTCCATGCAGTAACAGTAAGCTTATTATGCAATTTCAAAATTGCTTTGATGAATCATTTTATCTAATCAATGGGGATCAGCAACAGGATAGTTTCCAGAAAGATAGGATAGCTCTGATGGAGAACCTTCACTCAAACAGATATTGATAGACAACAACGATCTATGCAAACATACTGTACATACGGATAATGGCAAGATTGAAAAGACAGATATTCACACACATCCTGAAAACACACACCCATACACACCACAACACCACACATTACGAACACTTTTTCCTTATAGAGCATGCTTTGATAAGGTCAGTTGCCCCTTTCTCTTTCAGCTATGGGCAATGATCCACTTTAATTGATGGCCTTGTCATACAAAACAAAGCACCACATGATGTTTCATCCACGTAGTAATATTCAGATTGCCGGCTTATTTGCAGCCGTCTCTTAATGGCCCAAACACAGCTCTCTTTTTTCGTACTTGCACGATATGTCCGGAATAATGTGATACTTGCCTCTCTCCTTTTCCGAATCAGTGTTTTGAGGTCCGCACATCTTGACAGCCTGCAGGATCTTATGCTTTGTAAAGTTTGAAGGTGGAATAAAATTCCTCATGGATGGCGTGCACCCTTCGTTCGTGCTCCAAGTATATGGACCTTCTCGATGCCAGTCTTGCCTAGGCTTAGCCCCAATTCAGCAAGGAGCTTGAGCAAGAAAGGGATCATTTCAATTCTGTTCTACGATTCCTTGGGTACATCCAAAGAACTTCAGATTTTTTTCACATAGCCGGTTTTCATCACCACCATTGGTGGTGATTTGGGAACACTTCAGCAGAGACAATGTGGCCCTTTTTTCCTCTCCTGTTCTTTTCTATAACAGACCACACATTCCTGTGGGGATAGATGCACTGGCGCACCAATGGCCGACTACGCTCCTCCTTTATGTGTCTCCCTCAGTGGAAATGATATTACCAGTCCTGGATAGGGTGTACCAACAGAATGTGTTCCTGAGCCTGGTTGCCCCTCTGTGGCCAGCAAAAACTTGATATGGTGAGATAATCAGCCTGCTGGCTGTGAGACCTTAGCAGCTTTCTCTCCACAAGGATCTGCTCTCTCGGGCAGGAAAGGAGGTTGTTTATCTGTTCCCAGAACTGTTGCGACTGCATACCTACCTGTTGAGAAGTCGAATTTGATGGCTCAGAGACTGCCTTCAAATGATCCAGAGAGGCAGGGCATCCTCCAGTAAAGTAAAGTGGCATGCTTTTGAGCAGTGGTATCAGGACCTCTGCAAAGCAGGTGGGTGACCTTCATGCTCTACTAGGACATTTACCACTCATCCTTCTTGTACTTATGCTCCAGATGGCTCTAAGGTTACATCCAGTGATAAACATGCACTCAAACTGGGGGTAACACAAGTGCTTTTGTGTATATGAGGGGGGTGTACTTGGGACTGTGAACTGCAATGTGAACAGTGCTTTTCGGGAGTGGACCCTTGAACAGAACCCCAACGGATGAAGGGCATTAGGGTACCCATAGAAGTGCAACCCCTCTGTCAGAGTCTGCTCTCCCCTTCACCTGTTGCTGTGGGTTTTTTCCACTTACCCAGCGTCACTCTGTGCTCTGCCACACCCCTCATTAGTCCAACCGCTTTCACCTGGTGCTCCCACCTGCTCATCATCTCCAATCAGGCCAGTATATAGCTGCCTCAGTCCACTCACTCTTTGTCAGATTGTCTTCACAGCCATGCAAAGTTGTCTTGCCTTTATCTTCAGACTGCCTTCCTGGCTCCTGATTGGCTCGTCTTTGACCATTGCTTGTTGTCTCTGCCCTGGTAAACCTACCAGCCTTCTGACTCTGAGTTCTGCCTGCCTGTTTCCTGGTCTTCGTCTGCTTGTGGCTGAGAGGCGTTCCACCGGTTCCTGCTCTGCCATTTCCTCTGGTTACATCTGCGCTGCTGCCAGTTTACCTGCTGCTGACGCTATCCAGTCCATGACGCCCGGCCTATGGCCGTCCAGCAGTGAGTTCCCCTTTCCAGCGCTCCCCTCTCTATGCACACTGCTGCTCCTCCTGGAGCTCAGGACTTGAGACTGTTTTTGTTCAGTATTACCACTTTCCCCACTCCTTCACTGATTAAGACTGCCCAGAGCTATTGGACTGTGTTTTACATTCCATGCTGCCTCCTGTTTTGACTGTGTAATAAAGACTGTAAAGTGAATATTGGTGTAGTTTGTACTGCTATTGGGTCCATTCTATACCCGTTACACCCTCTCCACTGAATCTCAAAGGCTATGAGCACTTTAAGCACTGCATCCTTTAGGAGGCCTGCTGGTAGAATCTTGCTCAAGGCCAACTGATGTGGAATGCTAGAAGGTTGCTGCTTCACCTGCTGGCAGCCCATGTTTGCAAGGGGTGCAGCCCTCTTAGGTGGAAGCGGATGTATTGCTGGCTTATGTGCACCTGTAGACGGTTTAGTAGTACTTTGGGGAATGAAGCTGAGCCTCTGCTTGTTTATTCTGCAGCTCAAATTTTGATTGAATGGCATTGAGTGACTGACCAAACAGAACGTCAGCAAACACTGACCATTTATTTGCTAATGTCTCTATCCAGAATGTCAGCCACATATGTCTCCGTGCCACCACTGTAGATGCCATACCTCTGCCCAGGAAGAGTGCTGCACAGCAGGATATGCAAAGAATAATCTGTCTGACCTCACTAAATGGTAAATGGACTTGCATTTATATAGCGCTTTTCTACCTTTTGATGGTACTCAGCTTTACACTACATGGCCTCATTCACCCGTTCATACACTGATGGCAGAAACTGCCATGCAAGGTGCCAACCTGCCCACCAGGAGCAATCAGGGGTTCAGTATCTTGCTCAAGGACACTTTGACAAGTGAGGATTGAACCAGGAACCTTGTGGTTCCTAGACGGCCACTCTGCCAAATGAGCCATGAAGTTTTTGAAAGTTCACTATGAACTTTTTGGGGGCAAAGGTGTTTCCAGGTCTGCCAGATACATGGCTCGATATGTCTGAAGCATGGTGACTGAGTTCAGCAAATGAGCAGTGCTTGAATGACCTTTTTTTTTTTTTTTCTAGCTGAGATGAGACAAACCTGCAGTGTTTGGAGGAATTTGTGGGGCCCCCAGCATCATGGTTATGGGAACTAGGTAAGCTACCAGGGACGACTCACTAGCTGGATGATGTACTAAGCCAGCCTTCTCAGCTCCATCCAAATCAAAATACTGTCCATAGCCGGGCACTGTGACATGAATTACATTCCAGTGGTTCTTGACTGCTGTCAGCTCAGATGGCAGAAAAAAATCCCACACACTGTGAGGGCTTCTGCGCCTGAGACTTGACCTCTACATTGTCAGCTGCAATGTGAAGACTCAAGTATCATCCTAAACCAGGGGTTCTCAACCTTTTGCAAGCTGGCTCCCCCTGAAGCTGGTTCAACGCAGTTGGAGTAGTGGTAGGCCTATTATCATTACTAGGCTGTTATAATTATATGAAGTTAAATTCTTTTATCATTAGCCAATTATTTTATCATTATCAGTAGGCAATTGCTATGATTGGGAATTGGTTCCAGACCTTTATTATTGTTATTAATAGTATTATCATGACTAGGACAATATCTGCATTTTCTGCTGGGACTGCGGGGACTACTGCACCTGTGCGAGGCTACTGACAACCTGACCGCTTCTGGCGCTCTGGGACAGGGAGGGGCTCATGGAGGAGGAGCTCGCAGCAGCACTCGCTGCTTGTTGGAGACAGTAACTACAGAATGATACTGGCTTTCATGTCAGTCTCCAAAAAATCAGAAAACTCTCTAATAACACCAGAAAAAGTTGCCAGATTTGTCGCTAGTTGCGTTCGAGAAAAAAAATGCTAAGAGTTGGAAAGTCACCAGATTTAGCGAGAAAATTGCCAAGTTGGCAACACCGTGGTGTGTGCGGACGCTGCTGATGTCGCGTCATGGGTTCAATCTGTTTTGGTGTATTTTTACTGAAACTTGTGTGTTTGAGTTGTTTGTATGTTATAGTCCAACCGGTTGTATTTTTCAGTATGGGTGGGCTCTGCTGTATCTCCTTTGTACTAATAGTCAGTTTTTCCCAGCCTCCCATCCAATGCACTGTCCTAGACAACCAACGCAGGAGCGATGGTATACTGGACCCATGTACATTCAAGCTGATGTCAAGTACATCATTGTCATCAGTGGTGCAAGGTTAGCATTACCTGCGACTGGCTGGCACGCTTGGAAGCTACTAGTTACATTTCTGCTAACCCTTCAACGAATTCTATGTGGTCAGCCCAGTTGCCAGTGGGGACTTCTAAATGGTTAAAATGGCCACAAAGATGATTTGTCTTTCCAGGGTTGTGTGCCAGAACTGGTGACAAAACACATGCTTTGGACAAGGGCAACACTCTCCTAGCATTGACAGTCCCCAGGAAGACAGAACATACCTCGTACCAGTCCTCCCTGTGTACAGAAAAGCCCCTTAGGGTGGATGGCAGATTTCTTCTTATCCTTGTTGCTCATTCTGACACACACAAGTTGAGGAGACACTTAAAACTGGCACTCTATGAGACGTTACACTCACCAATAGAGGCAACAGTGACCAACACCAGTTAGGGCCAGTTGATAAAGAACGCAGAGCTAATTAGCAGTAGTTAACTTAGCAGAGGTGTTTGCAGTGAGGTGGAGAGTGTAAGAACTGAGGGATGACATGTTTATAAGTGCATATATGTCGCCACAGGTTATCTACCTTAAAGGTCTAAATAGAGGTGTCTTCAGTCAGGCCACATGGGGGCGTCATATCCCATACTGTGTTATTCTGAGTGAATCTGTATAATAATTTTGATTCCATCAATAATCTGTTGGTGTGTACTCTATAATTCGTATTATGAATAAGTCCAACTGCTCATTTCTGTAATAAAATGATTAATATTGTTAGAGTATGTGTTACCCCAAACTGCAGCACAAGAAGTTAAATAAGGCATAATTAGTGAACAATATCAAATTCTCATTACTTTATAATTTAAAATATGCTTAGCCTTATTCAGAGCAAAAATATTGCTGAACACTTTTGATTTTTCCTGTGCTATTTGGGCTTTCCATGTCAATTTATCATCAATGATCATGCCTAAAAACCTAGATTGTGACATTCCTTCTAAAGAAAGTGATATATTTGCCTCTTTTTTGATGGCCAAAAATCATACACTTAGTCATATCCCAATCTAAACACAACTTATTTTCATCAAGCCATTTTTTCAATTTCACCATTTCCTCTTCTATACATTTTGCAAAAGTTTTTAAATCATCACCTGAGCAAAAAAAGTTTTTTCATCTGCAAATAACATAAACTGGAATGATTTTGACGCTTCACGTATATCATTAATATATAAATTATAAAGTTTAGGTCCCAAGACTGAACCCTGTGGAACTCCATGTTTATATCATTAGATATATCACCAGAAAAGTCCACATACTGTTTCCGGTTAACTAAATGACTTTTTACCTAGTTTAGAACCCCGCCCCACACTCCATGTGAATATAATTTTGAAATAAGAATTTAATGATCAGTGGTATCAAACTTTTTTTTTTAATCAATAAAAACCCCAATTGTGTGTTTCTTGCTTTCGATTGCTGTGGTAATTTCTCCTGTTAATTACATTAGAGCAAAGGTTGTGGACTGTTTTTTCGAATACCAAATTAACTCTTACTTAAAAGTTTATTTTTTTCAATAAAATATTCCAATTTTATTACAAACAGCTTCTCCAACACTTTAGAAAATTGTGACAATAATGATATAAACTGTTTGACTAATCTCCTAGTTTAATAATTTTTGCAATTTTCATTTTATTTGGAAAAATACCTGTACACAGGGAAAAATTGGACCAGTTTTTTCCCCTCCATAACTGGAATGATCTATCTGACAGTGATATAGTTTGCTCTGTCGAAATTTGTTTGAACATGTGTAATTGGCCTACTTTCTTTGTCATGTTCCTACAGGATTTCATCAAACAAGACCTTCAAACTAGCCTTCTCAGCTGGCTCTGGCTGTTTCAATTGTTTTCTTCCTAAATGACTTCTCTACTTCCACCTCAATAACAGGTTTCAGATATCTAGAACATAATTTCTAACTTGTCTATTACATTTACTACTCGACTTCCTTTTTTGAAACATGGGCCAATAGCTCAGATTCTTTTCTTAACATCACTGAGAAGGGTAGTTTTCATCATTTATATACCATAGTCCTCCTGGTTCTCCTAAGGGAGCAGCTGTTTTAACATTGAACTCCCGCTGTAGAAGAGCTAATCTTTGTTATCAGTTATGTTTTCTTCATAAAACTGTACTGGCTGGCTGTGAGGATTGCTAGCAGATGAAAGCTGTTGATGAAATTGATTGCTGCTGCCCCAATAAATTCTTAATCATTTGCAATGTGCTGTTGCACCTCATTGCCACATCTCTTGCTGGACATTTGGAAACTCCTGGATATCATCCTGGCCAGTGGTGGGCTTGAAGGACACAACTATTTTATTGTAAAAGCATTAATTCACATTATTATCCTATTCTTTATTTTTACTTCTTCCGTACGTTTTTTTGACATGGCATAGCTCTCAAACTGTTTGTGCCACAGAAACTATTCAAGTTTTAAAACATGCGGCTTATTGAGTCATTGATTGCATTTGTGCGACCTTTGTTGTACATCTTATGCTTTTTGAAATTTTTATGCTTTTTTCATAAAAGATGTACCAAAAGAATGAATGGGGAGAGCTAAAAATCCTTAAACGCACTCCTGCTTTAATAGCTAACTGCTTCACCATACTTTGACCGAAAAATTCCATTTAATCTTTAAAATGTCGACAAGACTTTCTTTAATAAGCGATCCATTTTTCTCATGAATATGTCTTTTAGTTTTTGAAATATCACCATGTAAGTTTCACTGTGTTTTTAGAGTGCTACAGATTTTATAATGGGTGTGTAATGTGTGAGCCAGAGTGGTGACATCACAGGTTAGTGTAGAGAACATTTCGGATTCTCACAAAAGTTTCTGGACAACTTGTTGCTACGGCCACAATTTCTACGTTTCGTGCACGATTTTCAGTAAAAATGTTGGAAAATATGTGCAGATTCAGAAAATGTGACCGCCTAAACCAAGCGACAGATTTTCCAAGACCCTCCAAGTGCCGAGAGGTGCCCCTGAATCTCTTTCACTCATGCTGATTTGCACCAAAGATTTTTGTGAAAATCAAAAAGTGAGCCTTTATCTAACGTGCCAGCATTTTCACAATTTTGGGCTGACACAGAAACAAAATATATCAGTGTGAGCATCCGTCTTTTCTTTCTGAGCATATAAAGTGTTTAAACATGTAAAGCACTTTGTGCTACATTTATGTATGAAAAGTGGTCTAGAAATAAAGCTTGATTGATAGTTCATGATCAGATAGGCCTCTTATAATTTGAGGTGTGCTGCCTTTTAGTTTTGTAAAGATCAAGAGAAATTACTTAACTTGTAGAAATAACACAGCAATGTGGACAATAAAATTGTCGTATGTAAAATTTACACTACCAGTATTATGTATTTTAATTATCAAATTAAAACAGGGTAGACAACAATAGATGATTCATTATTTTTTTATGAATCATCTATGTCAATGCTGTCTTCCTACAGTGATCTAACTTTCATAAGCACTCAGTTTCACACCATCTGAAGATTTTTTATGTGTAACCTCCAGCTGTAGTGTTGATGGATGTATATGAGGCATTGTCACATTGCAGACCTCGTAAAATAGCAACTGCTAATGCCGCAGTGCCCTGAGGTCGATGACAAGAGTTGTGTGTGAAATTCAATGTGGTTTAAGACCTTTGCTGCTTTGGTTTACATTACTGCTGAATTCGGGCCCTCATCACCTCACATGCATGAACTTGTCATCACAGACCATCCTCAAACTGTGGTACTAACTAGGAGCCACAAGCAGGACACAGGTTGAGAGATGGCAGTGTTTTTTTTTTTGTTTTTTTTTCTTATGCCAGGACCCTCTGGTATTGTTCTGACATTCCCTCAATCTGTGTCCAGGCAATAAATGCTTTTTTTCCCCCAGACAAAGCCACTGATTTAGAAAATGCTGATCATCCTGCCATGTCCCTTACAGATAGTTAGGGAGCCAATCCTAAGGTCTAACCCCTATGTCTCCACTCCCAACTGGGTGGGAATGTGACGCCTTCCTGCCTGCTTGCCTGCTCTGCCGTCTTAGCCCTGCAGGCTTTGCAGGCGCAGAGCCTCATCTCCAGCTGTTTATCCATGTGTCTTTGCTTTGGCTCATGCCTTGTGCTGTAGGCCACTGTGTGTTGAGTGGGGTCCACTGCCCTGTGTCACCTACCTAAGCTCTGCTTTCACTGGAGGGCTTAGCACCTTACCCCTCGGCTGCTTTATGAGCAGACAGCTGGGCTAATCTGTCTCCCTCTTCTCTCCTCTCTTGCATTTTCTCTCTTCTTGGATCTTGCCTGATTGTTCCTTCTGGCTTCTTTTAGTCCTTTGTTTGTAGTCTACTTTGCTCTCATGCCTTTCTAATGTTGACTTTTTGTTTCCATCATGTCGGTCTGTCTGTCTGTTCCTCAGCTACACATGTCTACAAGTCTTGATGGACTTCAGAGTTGACTGACTGACTGACTGACTAAAGGTTAATATAATACTGTATTAGAACATATTCTAAGTCACAATATGTATGCGTAATATATATAAATAAGAGACAGTATATTATATACAAAGCATACACACACACACACCACTCGTAGCATTATGACTGCATGTTCAGCCCCCCTGCAATAAATTAACAAGTTTTATATTGAATTTTTATGGAATCTGTTTCATAGAGGTGTTGACT
The DNA here is from genome assembly GCA_901007715.1 of Dactylopterus volitans. NCBI lineage: Eukaryota > Metazoa > Chordata > Actinopteri > Syngnathiformes > Dactylopteridae > Dactylopterus > Dactylopterus volitans. The sequence goes on from CAAKHG010014802.1 coordinate 12,558, forward strand.
TATTTTAATGACTGTTATTGGGACTGTAATTTGTGATTCTTTTGAAACATGCTGGGCTATACTGAAAGGTTTCCTTAATACTTTTTCACAATTATGTATATGAGTGGGATGAACGGTGTGTATATGTTTAACACAATAACTGATGTGGTAGGGTATAATCAATCTGCAGTGACATTTAGCTATGTATGATCGTAATGGTGACATTACTCAAGCTTTTAAATTTAAGACTTTAACTTGTCATTCATTGATCCAAACTCTAAATCAATTGACACCTCAGTTAGCATTTTGTGAATGTCTGTGGATGACTGAAAACTGATGCCATGCCACTTCTTCAACTTTACCTCATCATTTTAATCATCAGTTCTCTTCTCACCCAGAGTGACTGCCTCTTCTATCATCAACATATCATTCTGCATTCTTTCCATCTTTCATTCACATCCAGTTTATTTTCTACTCATCATCCCCTGTTAGTCAAACCATCTCTCTCCATTCTCCCTCTGTCTCCCATCTTTCTGTTGTCCTCTCCCACCTTCTCTTCTGCCTGCTTTCCCTTCTCCTTCATCTGTGCAATGTCCTCTTCAGGAGACCAGCTAAACTTAGAAATGACAACAGTTGCAGGGTGACACTAAGGTCTAAATAAGACCCGAACAATAGTTTCTCACCCTCCCCTCTGCACCTTTAATAGACTACCATTGTTCTCTCCCTCCACTGATGCGCTTTTAGGGAGTTTGTTAACTATGCTAATGAAAGGTGGGCTTGTGTGGGTTTAGCGAGTGGGGATTTCATGCTCTTTAACTTGGCACTTATGGAGAGGGGAGGTGGTCATAAGTGTGGCTGGATGGCTTTTTATTGCCAGTTAAATGTCACAGACATGTGGATGCAATACAGTGATAGAAGAGATCTGTTACACGTGCATGCATTTGATGCTTGTGCACTGAAGCTCTCATAACCGGAATAGTCAGCAAAATCTATAACAGAAGGAATTACACAAGAATGTGTGCCACTAATGTGTGCCACGCTGCACTCTGTGTCAGCAGGTCAGGTTCCTTGCAGAAAAAAACAGTAGAGTCAGACAAGATGCAGAGGCTACAGTAAGTATAGTACAGTTAGTCATCCAATCAGTCAGTAAGTCTTTAAATAGCCTGGCTGTTGGCTCCTTTGAGCTTTCCTCTAAGAGGAATTCTCTTTCTCCTTGGTGTATTAATAGTGCCTGCGCATTGTTTCCTATAGCAGCACTCCTGCAATCAAAGGAAGTTGGCCTGCCAAGTATACAAATATTTTCCTTTGTCGCTATGTTTAGCAAGCATGTCAGTTGCGTGTGTGTTTATGCTAGGATGTTGGTGTGGATGAATGAGCAAGTGTGGGCATGCTCTTTGGTGTCAAGTCAGGTTGTTTATTTTTGTTTAATTGTGTGTGTGTGTGTGTGTGTGTGTGTGTGTGTGTGGGAAAAAAAAACATGACATACGATGTATTTGTTTGGGTGTATTTGTGCGTATGGTGGTGGTGGAGAGGAGGGAAAGGAGGGTCGGGGCGGGGGGGGCTTTGTAGACAGTTGACTCTCCTCTGGGTTTGGTGTGTGTGCACTTGTGTGTGTGTGCGTGCGTGTGTGGATAGACACAGGCGCCATTCTTTCTTCCATCGCTCATGCAGGACGTGTTTCGGGCTTCCTCAGCTTTTCTCCCATAATCCCCTTTGGCAGCGCTGCCTTCCTTACCCAGCGCCCTGTCCGCAGGCTACAGAGCAAGATGGTGTTCGCAACGCAGACGGGGCGAGAGAGGGAGAGAGGGAGAGAGGGAGAGAGAGAGAGGGAGAGAGAGAGAGACAGAGAGAGGGAGAGAGAGAGAGAGAGAGAGAGGGAAAGAGGGAGGGAGAGGGAGAGAGGGAGAGAGAGATAGCTCGGTGCTGTTCTCGTCTCTCCTTCGCCTCAG
>CAAKHG010014803.1:0-12800 GCA_901007715.1 Dactylopterus volitans
GAGCGCTAGATGTTCATTTTCCAGTGTGGCTGCATGATTATACAGGATAACAGTGTAAGCACAATCACAGGTTGTCTCTAGTTGTCTTTGCCTCTGTGCCCTCTGAGAGCCCTTACATCAGTACATAGAAGGCTTGTGCTGTTTTGACTCTAATATGGTCCAACTCAGCATGTGTATGACTCATAAGGCATTTAGTGTGTGTTTTTGTCGTTTCATTTTAGCTGACACAGAAAGAGAAAATGTCTTAACCACATAGTGTTGATAATAATCGTGGTAGACAAGGAGTCGGCCCTCCACTGGAACATTTACATTGTGCGCCTGTGTACACTGTAGTGACCAGAGTGACCTTAGATTCATGCTTAGTAAGGCATTCAGCCTATAGACTGTTGAAAATATTAACTGAACTCTGAGTTAGACAAAAATTTGATATCAAACTCCACCTGCATGGTAAATATGATGCCTCCGCCAGTAGCTGTTTATCATAACTTTGTACAGCTACGGCTATTCTGGCGTGCATTGATAATTAAATATCAATACGTCTAATCCATATATTTCTGTTTGAGGATCGACTCTCATAACATTTTCTTTAATTGATAGCTTATCTAATTTGCATCAAGTATGTATTTTGTAATAAATAGGACACAGTATAAAGTAACTAAGCTGTCACCAGGCTCTAGTCTAAGTTATTATTGATGGTTGATGGGAACTACTTCTTCCGCCTTTCATAGTCATAGATGAACTATGGTTGTATTAAAGAAAAACTGGTAACAGTGATGACAGTGATGATGGTTGACTGTATACGTAGTCATGTGTGGAATTATTTCAGCTGCCAAAATTAGGGATGCACTGATCAATTGGCTAGTTTTAGCATGATCGACCAGAAACCGGTGACCGACTGAACAGTCTCTTAAGTCTGACCCGATCAAGTTTACACATACAAGCAGCACAGTGGTTCGCTCAATGCACACAGCGACACAGACAGTAGTCTCACAGCCACACACACCGTTGACTAATGGGTTTTTTTTTAACTGTGAGTAAGGCCCAAATAATGTTTGGAGGAACAACAACGTGCTCTTAAGAAGTGGCAGAAAAAAACAAAGCTAGCTTTATTCCTCTTCTTCAGTCTCTTTTGCGTCTTTCACTGGGTATAATTTATGGATGTAAGGAATCTCATCCGTCCTGTAACCTCAATAAACATCACGTCATTTTTGTTCCATGGATTTTATTTGTTGGAGGGAGTTAGAGAAAGTTCTTGTGAGGAGAAGTTGTTTGCATGCGCTGTCAGTTGAAATGGTGTCCATGAGAGCGGTCAGTATGCACGATAACTGAGAACTGCTAATCTCAAGCATGAGTGCGAGAGTAAACAGTCACACCAGCTCGGACGGTAGGGGCATTTTTGCCATCGATCAATGAACCATTCTTCTGGCTCATTATACCACCTCCCAGCAGCATCCCGGTACCTATTTGCCATGTTTATATAGACGCGTCACAACACCCTGTCATCCTGTTGGACAACATTAAAGATCATATCATAGGAGATTTCAAACTAGACAAAAAAATACAAAAATTCTAAAATGCAGGACTTCTTGTCAGGGTGTCCTGGAACATCCCAAATATGAAAATCGTCTTGATTTAAGAAGTCCGATCCCGGAATAAATCTCACCAATTATTACATTACATCATTACATATCTCATTTGTTTACGCATTCCACATTTGTTTGATAATTTCAGGATATTTAGGGATTTGTTTGTTTGTTATCCATTCAGATTTACTGACATTTAAAGAAAACATTATAGACAGCTGAGTCTTTTGCTCTCAATTACACCTTGACTAAAAACAGACAAACCAGATGTGAAAGGCTAGATATGTTCTAGAATATTTGCCCTTTACCATTTGAAAACTGATGCACATTGATTGATGAGAAAGGAAGGGGGTGTGGGTGTGGCAAGGATTTGGCCCAGTATGAAATTCCTTTGAACTAGTAGCATTAAGGGTGGATGTATTGAAAAAGCAGAGTGAAATCTACAATGCTGCTTTTTCAGTCACACAACAGGCCAAAGTCAAAACCTGCGTTGGCTGCCGGCTTTTTCAGAAAAAAAATCAGTAATCATAGCAGGCTTTCAAAGAGAACTGGCTCAGCTCGCCAGTAACAAAGTCACAACAATAGCACCTTGAGCCTGAACTTGCGGTGAACCTGTTGAAACAATCTAGACCATTAAGGAAAATAAAGTGGGGAAAGCAAGGCGGGAGGAAGCCGTGAGCTGTGTGGCTCCAAATGAACTTCCAGGCACGTCTGGAATCCCCTCAGCCAAGAATCTGACATTTTCACATTGAGAACAGCAGCACTACCGCACACACAGCCTGCAGTCGAAAAAGTGAGTGTTCAGCGTGTGGCGGTCAGTGTGGAATCAGTTGTATTGATGTCCTTTGCAGATTAAACTCTAAATTACATGAAAAATGTCATCACAAATCAAGTTAAGCATTGCATTCCATCGCATGGAGATCTATCCAGTCCTGTTTTGCTGAAGTAAAATATTTGGGTTGTTTTTGCTCCAGATAACAAATGATTGGAGGATAAACACGATAGGAGGATGAGCATACCTGTCCTCATTTCTGTGTCTTCCACCCACAGGCGGAATGTTCGAATATGTGTCTGGAGCCAACTTCTTAGGAGAGATAATAGAGTGGGCAGGCTTCGCTCTGGCTGGCCACTCTGTTCACAGTTCTGCCTTCGCCATCTTTACCGCAGTGGTCCTCGCCAGCAGGGCTGTGGCCCACCACAAGTAAGAATAATAGTGCACGCTGTAAGAAGGTTTTCAGTTCTTCACAATTTCAAATGTATTAATAGATGAGAATGGCTCTTTCCCCTCTCTTTCCAGATGGTACCTTGCTAAGTTTGAAGATTACCCGAAAAATAGGAAGGCATTGATTCCTTTTCTGCTTTAGAAAATACTGCATATGCTGGAACAAAAAAATACACATCCGAGGAACTCAAGAACAACCCCCACATTTACATGCTCCCATCATTGGTAGGTTCATGTGCCTTTAAGTGGGAATGGAAATGACATGGATGCTACAAAGAGGATGTGCTGTATATCATTGCTCAGCGTTTACTTGAGTACTTTCCCTGAAACCACTAAAATATTGCTTTACTTGACTTGTTGTCAGGTTTACTACCAAAAAAGTAGCTCTTCTAACTAATCTAGGTCATTCTACCTGGCAAGCGACTAAAGTTTACCGCCTAACACAATATAACAAAACTAAATATCGGCAACAAAAAGCCTAATGTTCTATACTTACAGTTGTACCATACGTCAATTTTTTTTTCCCATCAACTAATCATTTATACTAATCTTTCATGCGCCAAATTTTTGATTACTTTTCCAAGTTATTGTTCCGACTTGAGGGGGTGCTCATGTGTTCTCGGGCCTGTTCTGGCTTAGGATCCATTCTTATGATTATTCCCAAAACCACATGAATATACTCCTATAACTAGAAGCAATTGGCGAGTGCACATCGCCGCCAAGGCAGCACAATTTCCCTCATACCTTGGCTCTATAATCACAGAGTCGCCGTGGAAACTGAGCAGTGCTCCCACATAAGGTGGCCTGTATCCTGGCGGTGGACAACATGGAGCACCGCTGATGGAGAATGCGGCAAAAATAAACATCTGTCCATGAGATAGAACAAAAGGAATTATATCTGACATTTAATCCCAACATAGACAGTAGAGCCAACAGTGCATTATTTCTAAAGGATTTCCAGCTGCCCCAATATAAAACATTGATGTGGATGCATTTTCAATGTCTGCGTCATTGATACAGGTGTCGAATTGCAGCAGCCCTAGAGGAATGATTTTAAAAATTTCTGGTATCTGGATACCATTCTGAATCTTTCCCAAAATTTCATCAATTGTTCCTTAGGCCAAGCTCTACCCATAAAAAATATTTTGCATGCAATCTCAGTCCAAATCTGCTCATAACGGTTTTTGTATTCCTGCTAACAGACAGACAAATGTGGATGAAAACATTACTTCCGTGGCAAAAGTAATAATTTAGAAGTTTAGAAAACGTCTGCAGTCAGAATCTTGAAGATAGAGCTTTTCAGTCCTCACTAAAAACAAGTCGAAGCACAGGCCACGTGTTTGTAATTTCTCATCTGAGCTAAAAGCAAGCTGTAGTTGAAAACCATCCATGTTATGCCCCCTGTTCTAGGAGCAACGTCAATTTAACAATTTTCTTCACAGGATCGAAAAAGGATATCTCTCCTCCCAACAGCCACAGAGGATTTCGGCCTTCAAAGTATTCATGTCGTGCCGAATGGAGAAGGTCCAGATTGTTTTTAGGGTGTGCTAACAGCAAAACAACAAACAAAATGGAACCTAAACTATCAAAACCAAACACCAAAACCTTAGCTCCTAATTTAGGGGGTAAAAATACCCTGCAGATCTGTTTATAACACTAGAATAGTATTAGCCAACTTTTAAATGTCTAGCTCTCAGAGGAGTACCAATCAGCTCCCGTAAACAACCTAGCCAATCAGAGCTTTACCTGCCCATTGCACACATAGCTGCCACAGCAGATGTATCAGAGATCCACACGTGTGTACAAAAACGATGCAAAATAATGTCAGCATGGGACTTCTGAGTAATAACACTCAAAATGATTTATTTGGTTGCCATTACTTTGGTAGTAATGCCCACAAGGCACCAAGGGATTTGAACAGCAATGAACTGAATGCACTGGAAGTGTTGTGTCTGCAGAAGAGGCAACATTTAGCACCCCTCCAGGGGAAATAAGCCTACCTCAACGGTAATGTGCTGGATTTATAACATTCTGCACTTCTAAGAAACACTTACCTCATTTCAGGACTCTTAATGTTGTGCATATTTTTCCCCGGATGCAACATAAAGGGAAATGCAAAATGGATGGTTAAATGTTTAATTCCTCCTCAGGAATCATCCATTGCAAATGACTTTTCTACTGACCTCGCCATCTTCCACTCCTGAAAGAGGTCAAAAAGAGAGTGCATTGCTGAGCAGCATCTGAAGCAAGCATGCTCCCAACTGCTGGGCTGCAGGGAGCTCAAGCTTGGCTCTCAATAACTCATCCATGCTTGAAATGAGAAGAGTGGAGTGTCACCGCAGCACATCACTCCTGTCAAGGTTTACAGGGGCAATATTGGATGGATTAAGCGCCAGAGAGCAAAGGAAAGCGATCATGGAGGCCTATGTAACACTGAATATAGATGGATTCAATGGACAATGCTGAAGTGCAACATAGTGTTAAGAAGGAGGCAGGGGAGGGAAAAAAGGAAATACTGCTATCAATCTTCTCATCTGCTGTAGTCTGTACATTTTATACAAGGCAAATAATATTTACTGAAATAATATCGAGTTTATGCCAAGTTCAATAATCTCATCACTTTGGCCAAATGTCGGGATCGCCTATTTAGCGAGACGGCCGTGAACTGTAGGTGTTCCTACTGACGCTGTAGTTTCCACAATGTGCCCGGGTGCGCGCCTGTGCCAGCCGCAGCTTCTTTCCCATAAATCTTCATTGGTTCTCCCGTTCCCGCTGCAGCACATATTCCAACAGCCGTCACGGCCAAGGTCATGTCATAATGAATTTTAAAAATGCCTCTGTGTTTCAAATAAATTTAGTTTGTCATCGTTTTTACACGTGGTTCTGTCAATAAATTACACAACCGCTGCGTCTGAGTGTAATGAAAAATGAAAGCTGAAGTCGCTGAAGGCTACGCAGACTGACATCCTTCATTTTAGACATCCCTGCAGTCTGTCTCTTCCAGGCTATTTCCTCTGTGTCTCCTTTTATCTGTGACTCTTGTAATTGCATCACTATATTACATGGCCAGTACGTATTGAGGCTGCCATCTGACTCTAATCACATTTGTCTCCAGGCTCCAAGGGATATTCTTTTTGTATGCAAAGCATTTCGATGAACTGGCATGTAACTTGAAAAGCTTGTCCTTTCATGTTACTGTGCCGAAAATATTCAGGCTCATTTCGCAAACTGCGCCACCTATAGGAACCAAAAGAAACTGGTTTATTTAGACCTGCAACACCACCTCCTCCAGACAACACTTGCTTCAGCCGTGCTCCGCCGTAATGAGTTAAATCATTAGTATTGTGTGCTTGTGAGTTTTTGGGAATTCAGGTGGTGGCTATGAAATGCCAAATGTTAGCATTTGAAAGTTTTTTTTGTTTTGTTTGTTTTTTTAAATGAATTCAGAATGTATTTGTCTGTTGAAATACATGTGAAGTGAAAGTGAGAGAGAAAAAAAGCGTCCGCCAAACTTCTCTCTGTAAACAAGTATGTAAATTACATCAATTTCATCAAATTATATGGTGAAATACAAATCGTTTGAAAAATGATTTCTACAAAAAGATAAATGGTGCTAAAACACTCCTTGCCTGAGCGTGGTGCATCTCCATCTTCATGTCTAAAATGTCACTGTCTCTTGTTGTTGGTGCATTTTCGACATAAACTGGCCATTTAATAATGCATGTTAATATATACTAGGGAAAGCACAGGTGTGAGTAACAGCATGAGTTATGGTGCAATTCCATCTACATGTGTACGACACTCATTTGCGCATGCTCGCGCACTGTCCTCAAGCAGCTCTTTTGCAGATGCACAATACTACAGCATAACTCACAATATGATGCACCCACTTCACCCATCTTGCTGACTATCGACGATATGGTCCAGTTAGGTTTGGCGAAACATCAGAGTAACCTTCATTGTCCTGGTTTACAATAATAACCATGCACATAAGGTCTGATGATGAAAGAAACCCCTCCCCTCCCCACAACTCATTGGACTTTACAACTAACAACCTCCATGGTGCAGGGAGTGGTGGGAAGGTAATCCGTAAGATTGCACCTAAGTGGAACACAGCCATCGCCACTAGTACTAGTTACACCTGTACTGCTTTCAGATTTAGACTGCCCTGGAAAATCTAAATGTGGAAGAAAAAAAAAAGTCTCAGGTGCATGTTGCACTGCATAGCCCTGCAGCAGAGCTGACGCGACAGAGTTGACGCATCATGGGCAGCGAGCTTGTGTGTAAAACAGGAAAATAACCATTCATGTAAGTGTGTAAATGCAGCTTTCCATGAATGTGGGTTAAATATCTGGAACATTCTGTGGCCTCATTATCATTCGAGCCACATGCAGTCTCAGACAACTGCCTGGTCGCTTAATTATTATCTGCTGTTACTATTATGCCTGGGAGCATATCGTTGACTCCCCCGACCTGGTTTTTGTTTATATTGTGTGTGTATTTGGCATTTGTCAGATAAGGTCCAGTTGTCACCAATGTGATAATCCTATAAATGGCGAAAATGAGGCAGACCAGCCTTGAAATGACACGCACACGGCCGCAGCATTTGGCGGGAGTCGAGCCTGCCTGAGAGAAAGGAGTAACCAGTTCAATCTAGTGTGTCACTCAAGTGCTTGTGCATCATTCCGTATAAGATGAAGAGAAATAGGGAGAGGACCTTAGATCTGTAAAGGGGAACTGTGGGAGTGAGCAGCTGTGTGGACGCCTGAGTGTGTTACAGAGAGGGTTACATATCCTAGCTGACACATAGTTTGCTCTGGGGGTTTTCCTTGACTCTGTCACATGCTGCACGTGAGTAGCGAGGGTTGGGGGCGGGCATTATGCAAGAGGCTTTCTCCCTCGCTCTCTCTCTCTTTTGCATGTATATGCATCCCAGAAGGTGCTGGTTATGCCTTATCCATCCTGCCTGCACTCCATCATAGAGTTTAATGGGCGCGGAGATGGCTGGTTCTGAGCCTGGGCTGCATACAGAATCTGGAATGATCAACACCACCTGCTGTGTATTGCTCCTTGAAAATTGGATTTGAGAGACCACTGTATACATATGAAATAACAAACAGAAAATGGAGGAGTTCCTTATAGATTTGAGGGGGGGGGGGACAACCTGTGTTTGCTCATTGTGTTTGTGAGCGGAATTTGAAGGTCCAGAGGTTGTGATCATGGCCCGCAGCAGTATTCCGGATTAATAAAACATGGAGCTGAACCTCTGTCTTCTGATAATGTGAAATCTGTTTTCTTAAGGTAGTGACTAGTGTTTACAACTGGATTTTCCCATCACATTCGAAACAAAGGCACATTAAGATGTGGATTAATATCTAGATAGGCTGACAGGGCAGACTAAAATAGGCTAAGATCTACTTTGCATGCATATAAATTTGTAACATCTTTATAATTCCATCTCGATGCACCTGGGCAGCTATTGTGCCTGTCCCATTCCTGCAAGATTCAACCAGCGTCCAGCCTCATACTGATGGGGATCCCCTCTTGAGTCCACCTACTGGGGATGACACACCATAGGGGCAGAAGGGGCTGGTCGAGTGTTCAAAATCTCCTCGTTTCCAGGCTCTCCTTTAAGAGGACCACGTGGCGTTATTCATTATTGACGTTTTAAAGCGTCCTTCGTTTGTTGTTCAATCAAACATTTATAGAATTAAAATTCAAATATTTATTCTGTGCAATTCGTCAAGCGGTCGGTAGAGGGGCGATGGAAGTCTGTGGGCTGATGGGGGGTGGGGGGGCGCAGTCGTCGTTTAAGGATCCCCTCGCAGAGCGCATGCGCATGGATTTGAAGAGAATACGCCATATTGAATCCCCGTAGGAATCGGCTAGCAATTTTTCCAGCTAGTGGTGTAAAGGGGCCACTTTATCAATGGTCCTTAATCGGTTTAATTTTTAAATACTTCTGTTTTCGTGCTCCTCTGACAACACGGCAACACTTGAACGGTCCGGGAAGGGAGGCTGAGTCACGACGGAGTCGTTGGTGCTAGTTAGATACTTGAAGGAGGGATACCAGAGAGAAGTTGAATGGATCCGAGGGTAGCTTGGATTCAGCCCGAACAGAAAGGACCTGCGAACGCCTTATGGATGCACGTCTGGGAGACCTCTCAGGGAGTACGGACGCTCTCCGCTCAGCAGCAGCACCACAATCAAAACCACAACCAATGCGTGAATTACGCCGCGTTGGATGTTTTGAAAAATGTGGCGACCGCGGTGGCATCGAGCAAGAGCATTTGCGGCGGCGGCGGCGGCGGCGGTAACGTTACTGGCAGCCTGAGCAACGGCAGCAGCCATCACAGCATCACGAACGGCGCCGCGATATCCTCGCTGGGGATCGCGCTGTCCAACGGGAACGTGCACAACTCTTTCGCCGCGGCTCACGCCGCCGAACTGGGCGAAGGCAAAAGCCTTCCCGCGAAGGCTGGATCTCTATCGTCTTCGTCCTCGCAAGAATCCGGGACGGACAGTCCCCCTACCAGCTGCTCGCTGGAGAGGACTATGGGTGGGAATGTAACCGGGAACATAAATAAAAACGTCGGGGGTGCCAATTTGCTCTTTAACCTGAGCGACAGCATGGACAATAACGTCAACCTCTACCACCACCATCACCGTCACCTACAGGAGCACCCGGCTTTCAGCGTACAGCAGATATGCGTGAAGCGGCATCAGGTTCACCCGTCTATACCTGTAAATCACACTCACAATCACCACCCAGGGCGAAGGAAAAGTGACAACAAGGCGAGCACTTATGGGATGAATTACCTGCTTTCAAACTGCACTAATGGCAATAATGTGAGCACTTGGACGCCCTGGAAGACGAGGAAGTACAACCCCGGAGTCCTCGGGTGAGTGCCGTAACCACGGGCTGTAACGCCGTCACTCCGCTAGAATTACGAAACCGTCGTCTTTACGGGGTTAATTGGCAAAAAACCCGCGCTGGGTTTTTTTTTATTTTTTGTTGTTGTTGTTTGTTTTTGCGTGCCCGTTGGCGTTTTGTGGTTAGATTTTGGTTTCTCGGTGCAGTTTGAATGCGCCGGTACATTCCTAAATGCAACGAAGACCGGAGAGCAGCAGCCCGCTGGATACCCAGAGGGTCGCCGATAGTTGCATGAATGCGCCAGTAGATGGCCCGAACACGACCGGAAGTCCTGTGATTTTTGCCTGCTGAAGTTTCATTAGGACGTGCAAAAAAAACAAAAAAAAACAAAAAAAAAACAGCAGTTCGCAATGCATCGTCCACAAGGTTCACAAGGGAAATACGAACTCACCGCAGCCACTCGCTTGAATTGTGTGGCACCTGTTCAAAGATGCGTTAGTTTGGGTCTTGTTGTTTTTTGAACTGTGTGCTAGCTTGAGCGTGGAGCCTCAAGCTAACTTGGCTAATGGTTTCCCTCCCCGGCCACACTTTTCAGTGTGAAAGCAACACGCATGCAGTCTCCTCGGTGACCTGCGAAAATAACGCTGAATGACTTAGTTGAGCTCAAACTCCCCCCAGCAGCAGACGTGATTTAAATGTGATACCCGAAAACCTGGGCAAGGTTGGATAACGGACTTGGGTAACACTTGTGTAATGCGAGGTAACCGAGCTTCTCACTCACCTCCTATGCATGGTCAGCGTAACCCACTTAGTGGCCCTGTGCGTGTTTGGGAAATAATGAAGAAACCATGATTTTGTGTATCTGTTTAATTTTCACTCCGCTTCATCGAGTGACCCAACAATCAGTGAGCCCAAAGTATTTGTCATTACGTGTGATTATGCAAGTTTGCTTTACTCCAGTTGCGTTAAATCCAGGACAACTCGCCATCAAACCCATGAAACGTAATTCTTCGGTGCACCGACAGGTCACACTTACCTCCAGTTTATTCCTCATGGGGCTCAGTGTGACATAACACAAGGATGAGACCTGTAAATCTTTTTTTTTTTTCACACTTTATGTCGAGAAAAGAGACAAAGTGTCAATTTATAGAGACGCTTTTTTTGAGTACAGCTGAACAGTCTTTTGATATCTTTTTTTTTTTTTTAGCTACTGTGTATTTATAAAATAGTAGTTGGCACTGCATAAATTCTCAGCATTTTTGATTCGTCCAGAGCAATACAATGATAGAGGAGTCTATTTTATGTTATAAATGCTGTAACTTTTGGTCCCATAAAGCAAATTACTGAAAAACCTCCGGTGTTGCAAGAACTTGTGATATTTGTGAGGGCTGGTTGCACCCATCTGGGAATTTTCGGTACAAGCAATTTGTGTTTGTCCTGAATGCTAAGTTTCCCAAGAGCACTAAATCCTTTTCCACTGAGAATGTATGATTGTAATTTATGATTTGTCATGAATGCTAAGTTTCCCACTGGCACTAAGCCTTCTTCCACTGATAATGTATGATTTTCATTAAAACTTTATCCTGGAAATAGTGAATGAACAGCATCTTTTATTTACTTTGGGTATTTGCTGTGCTACAGGTTTTTTTTTCGTTTTGTTTTGGGGGTTTTTCCTCCTCCTTTTCCCAGCCTAAGCTTTCACTGGTTTTGTCATGGTTTGCCCTCCAGGGATACGCTTTGAAGTCTCACATAGTGGGATTTTGCTCTGCAAAATGAAGATGCATATTTTGATGATTAGAGGTTATGGTTTTGACAAGAGTGTGGTCATAGATCGCAGTACTCAACACTACAGGTTTCCTTAACATTGTTCCCCAAAGTTGTTCCAGTGATGTTTGATTTTAAAATAGTTTTGTCAGGGACGACGGTGGAAGAGTTTCTTATTTTGGTTGTGGGTGGCCCATCAATACCTTTGCCCTCCGTCAGCAGCAGACTGCTGGCATGGAGAAACTCTGGTTTGACTGGCTTGCTGGCAGAAAGTTTTCACTAAAGATTGGGAACATGGACTGACTGCATGTTCTCCAGGGCTCTGGTAATTGACTGTGACAGTCTCCCTGTTCTGTATTTCACACTGACATCATGGCATGCATTCCTAGAAAAATGAATGACTGCAGGGTTGAACAGAGGTCCACTGTTCTGAGGCATTTGACTGGTCAGAAATCTTTACATTATCTGTGCCCTTCTGAAGCCCAATGCAAAGCCGTCATCGGCAATAACATTTGGATCTTGGACTCCTCATGTTTTACTGTGTGCCTCTGGGGTCGCACTAAGCTTGCTTTTCACATGCCTCTCAAAATCTTGGTGTAAATCAAAAATCAATCTTGGTGAGGACCGAGCATCATCACTGATAAATAATTCCTCTCTGCTTACTATTGTTGGCTGTTCTGGCTTTTTTTCCTCTGGGGAAATTGTAATGTTTGGGGAAAGTGCACCAGTTGCAATGCACAGAGCAAGCTATAGCTGCAGTGTGTGCGATTCTTGGAAAGTCGATGCTCATGCTTTTACACAGTTGATTGTAAAACTGTTTGTGGAAAACAAATGTGTAACAAAATTGAATTAGAAATCCAAAAAAAAAATCCAAATTTATGGATGATGTAAATGATTTGATTTTTTTCCCCCGGGTTATATGAGTTATGCAACTGTAATTTTGTAACTGATAAGAGATTCATGCAATTTTTCATAATACTAAGAAACTGTGTTTCACCTGAAGTCAGTGAGGTTTTCATTAGAGTAAATCGTGTTGATAAGTAGAAGCTATGTTTCATGTGTTGTTGTTTTTTTTCGGTCTCCCAGTAAAGGTGTCACACTGGTGTTCTGTGTGGAGTGTTCTAGTCATTGTAGTGAGAATAACCTTGCTTTTGTCATCCTATTTAATGCCAAGACTCCACGAGGAGGTGATGGACTTCTACAACTTCATGTCTCCCCGGCCAGAGGAAGCAGCAATGAGGAAAGAGGTGGTGAACCGGATAGAGATGATCATCAAGGAGCTGTGGCCAACTGCAGATGTAAGACACACACACACACACTCTCACACACACACACACACACACACAGAGACTGTACA
>CAAKHG010014806.1:0-23251 GCA_901007715.1 Dactylopterus volitans
TTCATATGTGAATGCTTCTGGTTCTGGTCCCACACCTTTGCTTTGGCCAGTCTCTCTTCCTTCCTCTCTCGGTGACCTGTCAGGACTCGGAATTTTATCCTGTGTCAACACGTGAAATTGAATCCATTGTCAAAGTATGTTGTTTTATTCCTTGTGCACTGCGGCGCCTTGTTACACATTTGGGAGTTTTAGCTTGTTGGAGGACGGCGGAGCCTTTCATTCGATCACAAACTGCACGCGGCATTCTAGTGCATGTATGAACACTTGTGCAATATTTATGAACAAAAGCAGTTCATTACATCTATATATAGTTTAGTATGTATGTCTATAGTTAGTATCATTGAGTTTTACTGTATATTGTTGATGGTGTTTTATTATTTATACTGTACATCTATTTTATTATTTTAATGAAAGACATGTCATTCTATTAACACAGGATGAAAGAGCTGAATTCCATTTAGCTGCTTCAAGTGCAGATATCAAGGTGTACAATAACTGGACAAAGCCAAACTGATGTCAGCCATCTGTTTGGGGCTTCTCCTTTTTTTCTTGCAAGGTGACAATATTTGGATGAAGGAGTGGAGCTGGAGAGAAGCACCTCTGTCTACTCTGTAAACCAAACTGTGGCCACATGCCAAAGCATACGCTATTTTACTCTGAATGGAACAATATCATCCAACATAAACATCATGCCGTATTGAAGAAGACTTGAAACTAGTGACTGAGACCGTAAATTCATTAGGAAAATGTCTAATGAAAGACAAGAGCTAGGTACATGGAAATGTATTATTCTTTTATAACATCTACACCCTTGTAAACAGAGGTGTCAGCCCCTGCTGGACGTTAACAAAAATGCAGATTTAAGACACACATTGGGTTTCACTTCTCCGACGCGGAAAATTCTGTATGTCAAGTTCTTTAATTCAATCGAAGGCTTAAGGTGCCTGAGAATGTTCATGCTGGCTGGCTGCATGGTTCACTGTGCAGGCATTTATGTTGCTGTTAACACCTGTACTTTTAAATCAAGTCAAAATGTCTGCGGCTTGTGAAAGAAAATAAAAAAATAAAGCCATTTCTAAATAAACCAGTGGCTCCCACACCTTTTTTTTTCATAAATTGGAATCACAGATTGCAGTCAAATCATAAAGTGTCCATGTCATACTGTGCATTCCAATATTACAGTGATAGTGTATACACAACAGCCTAAGTAATTGATCACTTCAGTCAATAATCACAAAATATAGTGCGTAAGTTTTGGTTGCATGAGAGCGTTTAAAAAAATTTCCAGAAAAAGCATTTCATTGGCTTTCCTTCAGTGTGCTGATCGTAAAGCTTTGAGTATGTGCAACCTCAGAATTAAGTTACTGGGGATAATGTAAAGTGGATTCTTGTGATCTTTTAAACATGGCGCCCAGTACAGTATGTGTCTAACAATAGGATATTAATTATGACAAAATTACATTGCAACGTCATGTGGAAGTGTAGTTGAGTTTTGTTTTTTTTTTGTCTCTAAATGTGTAGATAATAAGACTAATGGTGTCTTTATTTATTTATTAGATTTTATTTAACCAGGAAAGATCCCGTTGAGATTAAAAACCTCTTTTTCAAGGGATAACTGGCCACGATAGGCAGCAGCAGTCTGTTTACATCAGCCCAATCTTCTTTAAACGTAACAGACAATAAACGTCTTGTAATTATTCACAGGCAAGGTTTTATTTTACCACAACTCTAATATTTCCACCATTTATGGCAGCATTTGCCGTCCGGTTTGTTCTCCCAGGGTTTCAATGAGGTTTCTCATGAGGTTCAAAGCCATTTTACTCAATAGCAGTTAAAACCAGCTTATAAACGTCACTGCAAATGTTTTGTCTATGTTAGTCAGGTGACAGCGGCATTGTTAGAGGAACTTGTGGGATGCATTTGCCCATCCACAGAAATTGCATGTATATGTGGTAAACCAGACAAAAAGAAACAAACAGAAAGATGAATTAGCAGAGTGTATTATATTGTAAATCGCATCAAGCAAAAGCAAATAATATCCAACCGAGACAATAACACAAACCCTATTCATCTCAATTCATCCAATAGAAAAATGTGTGTTTAAATGGATGAGTTGAAAGCGCATATTAAAAGAGAAAGAGGATTAACTACAGTACACAACAAGCCAGTGGCTATTTACTCTATGTGACTGGCAAGTTGCAATGAGCGCAGATCTTATTTCGCGTTAGAAAAGCTACGTCCTCATTCAGGTTTAGGTTGTTTCATGAAACAAATCTGTCCCCTGAATGTGGAATTGGAAGAAATGATGCTGATCACCTGGTCGGCCTCCTGGTGTGAATGATCACGCCCCACACAGAGAAAGCGGCCAGGAGATTTCTGCACAATGACAGCATGATCAAACAGAGGAGACAGGTTAAGACGGGTCCTCTAACCTAATCCTGCCAACATGTTGCACAAGACTGCTGCACTTCTGCTGTGACCGTGCATTACGAGAGAGAGGCACAAAAGGGTTCGGAGTGGAATTTGCGATACAGCAAACCCCCTTTTGTGAATCATGCATGAAACACTCAAGAGCGGTCGCAAAAAAAAAGCAGGGAGGACTCTCATTTTGATTCCATGCAGCGTATCGCCATGCAGTTCCCAGGATGCACTTAAGCAGACTATTGCGGTCGGGTTGACAAAAACTTGTCCGTAAATTGAAAAGGCAGAGATTTTAATAATTCAAGAGACTATACCTTGCTTAAACTGTGCGAAAGACGCTAACTTTCTATTCAAATTTGAACGGCCTCCCATGGAGCTCGACAGACTTGTTTTGTTTTGACTTTGACAGTTTCCCATGAGCGCAAGTCGTGTTCGAAAAATGCTTCCTCTGCTAACAGTTATGACAGAAACTCCCTCACATCTACCATGGAAGGAATGCAGAGCCACCTCTTAATATTCAGCATCCTCTTATGCCTTATTCATGTTGACCCATCTGCCGAAAAAGAGTCCACTTTACTTAAAACTGTGAAAGCTGTTGAAGCTATCCAAGAAAGCAATGTGCTTTTTTTTTTTTTTAGATCATTACTCCTCCACTTCATTCAAATACAACACTGAATAGAAGATTTTTTTTTTTTTTAAATCTTAGGCTTTGATTAAACACAAATGACTGTGAAAGTAATTTTATATTGGCCATCACCCTGTAGGCAGTATATTCATTTAAATTTTGATCATGTGTAATACACTTTTCATTTAGTCTGTTACACAAATGCATCTAAATTTCCATGAAATGCTTCAGTTTTACTAATACTTGCAATTAGTATAACATTCCTGAGTTGTAGATGATGTAATTTGCATTCTTTTCCTTCCACAGATGCTACTGATTACATTAGATTCTAATTCATTGTTACTGTGCAGAGTGCAGATTCAGATTCTTGTACCATAAGTGTCAAAAGTGCTGTTTCCGGAATGTAAGTGCAAACACAGAATAGGTGTACTATAACTTAGGTAGAATACGTAGAGTGTTATCAAATGTATATACACAGGTTGCATATACAGTATAGATAAAAAAAAAATCTGAAATATGAGTCATAAAAAACGAATAATGTGAGAGCTGGAGTTGTGTATAAACGAGCAGTGCAAATAGCGCTGTGACAATGCAGTAATGAGTGCGGTATTGCTTAGTGCTGTGGTGAGGAACAGGGTCACATCCTCAGGGAAGAAGCTGCCTGAGTCACAAAATGATGTCACATAGGTTCACTTTTCTTATAACATATCTGGCTCTGCTAAAGTGCGAAGGGGAAAAACAATGAAAGTGGTTTGGGGATTTTTTTTTGTTTTGTTTTGTTTTTTTTATTAAATCATCCCCACTCAGGTGACCTCTTAGTATTTATATTGAAATTATGTTGCGAAGAATCAGATTGATCAGCGACTTGTTAAAATTTTTTTATGTTTCTCAGCCAGGCAGAAAACTCACTCAAGCAAAAATCACTTTAAGTTGATGTAAGAATATCTAATATCCAAAAGGGATATTTCAGGGAAAAGGTTTTGCCACAATCAGATTAGATCAGGTCTCAGGGGCTTTTTTTTTCTTTTCTTTTTTTTGCTTTGCTTTTTCTGCACGTTACCGTAGATCTCGGAGCGTTCCTCTATTTACACGTCATTTCTTACCTTGAGCTTCTCATATCGGTCGCCTAGAGCTGCTACTTGGTGGTCCCTGTGTCGGCCCACCAGCTTACACAAGGCACAGATCAATTGTTCATCCGTCACACAGTACATGTTGACCTTCTCATCCTCGTGCTCCAGACACATCAGCCCACGCAGATGGGAGTCTAGCAAGGGCTCGATTAGACGGTGGCCTGTGAAAGGCTTCTTGTTGGGGTGAGTGGCCTTCAGGCACTCGTCGCAGTACGACACCTCACACGTGACGCAGGTCTTCACGGCGTCCTGTGGCGGGTCCTGCTCGCAGAACTGACACTGCACCCTGTCAGCTGGAGACGTCATGGCTTTGCTTTCTGGGGCGGCTCGCTCACGCCGGGTCTCGTTGGGAGAGTTCGGTCCGCTTAGAGAAGCCTTCTGGTAACGGTCAATGATGTTCTGCAGGGTCACGTTGCGTTTGAGTCCCTCTAGGCCCCTCTGGTTGAGGGTGATGACATAGCGACAGGTCGGGCACTGAAAGGCGGTGATGGACTGAATCGGCTCGCTGGGGGTGCAGTGGGAGATCAGAATGCGATGGGCACAGTTGAAACAAAGGCTGTGAGCGCAAGGCAAGAGCAGCGGGTCCTCGAAGAGCTCCAGACAAATTGGGCAGGTCAGCTCCGACTCCAGTGTTTCCATCTTCAGCAAAGTGGGGTTGTCAGCGAAATCCAGGGAAGCTGATCAGCTATCTGTAAAAAAAAAGAAAAAAGAACAGAACATATCTTTTTAGACTCTCAGGGTCAGAATTTGTCTCTCCAGACACTGAAAAACCGTAACATGTAAACAGAACACTTTTGGACACACAGACAAGGTTACCTTACACAATAAACAAATATTTATGGCACTACGGTTGAAGGATTTCTTAAATATGTTTTTTGTGTTTAACTCTCTAGCGCCTCCAATACATTATGCTGTATCCTACACAAACAAACACAGTGAAAAATTTTGCTCCTTTCAAAAAATGTAATCTTTATGAGATCTAGACGAATCCTGTGAAGCGGTTCAGATTTCATGCCTTGACAGGCGTAGATTGTCATAATTTCTTATATAGTTTCACCTTGTTAAGTGAAAATATCAAACCTAACATCAAATCCTGAATAAGGTTGATGATCACCACCAAAACGTATTGGATTTTTCGCTGAGACCTATAGCATCTCCAAAAATCAAAAAACGTAATAGCTTTGGCAAAAATTTAAAAATTGTGAACAAAAAGACATCAGAAATGTCTTAATAATCGTACTTAATGATAATAAAATCTAAATTATTCATCTCTATCTTGGGTTTGACACTGGACATAAACTATGTCTATACATGCTATTGAAATATATATGAAAGACATCTGATAATGGAAATGAAACAAAACAAAAATAAAACAAGCAAGCGTGGATACAAAAAATGTACTTTCTACTCGACATACAGTAGATCACAATTCTACATGGTCTTTTTTAATTTGAATTTCAGCCCGATGTATTTGCACATATGTACAGCACATATCCAAACAAACAAAAGAGAATTTGTACTAAAATTGGAATTAGTGACCCGTGGTCATATGGCTCCACACATACTCCGTCAAGTCACAGTTCACATTCATGCCTATCCAATAATATGTAGCGAAGACTTTCAATTAACTGTATTAAATATATTAGGAGTAGAAAAATTACATCACTTCATCATTTCATACAATTAGATGTTTTTTTTTTTAAAATGCCAATCAACAAATGACTTATGGCCAAATAATTGCTTAGTGATATCCTAATGACCTTGACCTTGAACCTCGCACTACCACAATCGAATCACTTCATCCTTCAGTTGATATTTGTGCCAAAGCTGAAGACTTTGCCTGGAGGCATTTCTGAGATATGGCTTTCACAAGAACGGGGATGGATGGAGGCAGCGGCGCCCCGTAAACATCATGGATCATTGTGACCTCAGTTGTATATAATGTGGAAGCAAACAAAAGCAGGTGGGAAAAAAAAAGAAAAAAAAATTCTATAAACAATGATTCTGTAATCATTATGCTAGAAACTATGCACTAATGGAGAATGTTTATAAATATTCAATTTACATGAAATATTAAAATTACAATAAATCCATGAAGCATGATGAGCCTTTGCTGATTAGATACTTATTTCAGATGTTTTCTTGAAGTAAGAATTTGGGAACTACAGCAGAACCTCGATTCGTTTGGCAAACTAGCCCGTCCCCCATGTGTTCCTGCCTCCGCTGTCGTCCGTGGGCCAGCAGGACGACTGACAGCTCATCCAAGCAGAAGTCTATTGGCCTGCTTACTGATGGCTGGGGCTCCACACTATCACAGACACTAAGCCTTTGTTCCCGGCCAGTCAGACACCCCAGCTGCGAGTGGACACACTGTGTTCACAGCGCCTCTCGACGTGAACTTTCTACCTCCGCTCATTATGTGTGAAGAAGGCAAAAGCTCATTACTAGGACAGTCGGGCACAAGTAGCCTTTTGAAGCCGCGAGGATGCGGCAATTGCCACCACGGCTACAGACCTGGGTTTGTTCCTGCCATTCTATTCAAATCCTCGCAGACACTCAGCCACGCCGCCGTACGCTGCAGCGCACAAGAGGCAATTGTTACGCTTGTCTCTTGCGACCGCGATGCATCTGCGGGCCTTTTGTTTTGCCGTGCGAGTTTGTTCTTTGCAGACAAAGCGACAAGTTCAGGTGTCCTATAACCAGCGGGGCACTCAACCCTAAACGCGCTGCATGGAAAGCACAGCCTTTCAGCGCAGATATTATTCTCAGAGGATTGTTGGTAAAACATAATGAGTTGAACAATTGCAGGCATAAAACCGGTTTACAGAAGAAAAAAAAACAAAACAAAAAACGATACTCCTAATTGCAATGTTCTATCCATTTGGGTTTCACTCGGCTGACATCACGTCCCTTTGAGTAGCGGCTGAATTTTGCACGGGTCAGACAGGTTCCCGTTAAGACCGAGCGGGCTGTCCTAAATACTAAATGAATAAAGAGCTTTGTACGACAAACAATGCAAAGACAACTAATCCTCTGATGTCATCGCCCAGTGTATAAAACACCCTCAGTCACAAAAAGCCTGTAAAATAACACTGCAGCACGCAGCCACTGCAAGCTGCGTTACAGCCTCAAGTACATTACACACTCCTGAAAGCTCCTCCATTCATAACAGCTTACTTTACCCACCGATGGATTTCGCCCCACTTTGCACTGCCGAGACATGTCTGCTGAAGCAAAAGTTTGGACCCGAATCACGAAAATAGATTCATGACAACAAACGCAGCGGCCATAACCCTCGGCGCGCTGTAAAAGATGGGCATCCAGATGGCACACGACTCCGCAGCCCAGTAATCCAGCAGCAGAGCTGTCATCAAACTGGAGATTGAGCAAGAGTTAGCAAGCACAACAGGAAAAGTTGCCCGACAATTCCAGGAAAGCCAGCTCCACCTACAGCTGGAGAGCTTGGCCAGTACTGGAAGAGGAGTGTATGTGTGTGTGTGTGTGTGTGTGTGTGTGTGTGTGTGTGTGTGTGTGTGTGTGTGTGTGTGTGTGTGTTTGTATGGTTTTGTGTGTGTGTGTGTGCAAGAGAGAGAGAGAGATAGGGGGAGAGAGAGAGAGAAAGAGAGAGAGAGAGAGAGAGTGAGTCAAAATCAGCAAATAAGCAGAGGCTGTGCAGAGTCCCAGCTCATGTCCTCACAGGCAGGATAGTCTCCTCTCGGCCAAGCCCATTCACAAATTCAGTGCGTCAGGATTCGTCTCAGCTTTTCATGTTTGCGTGACCAAACCCCTCTGTTATTGCCAAAACTGTGCTATTGTTGATTGGAACTTTTCCTGGCAAACGCTCCCAGAGATACCAGAAAGCTGACACAACGCAGCTGAGAAGGGAGCCTCTGAGATTCAGCTGGACACATCCGTAATGCGGGACCGAGGCGCGCGGTTCCACAGGCGTGGTTACGTGGACTCGGCGAGATACTTCACAGTCTGTAGTCCGTCTTTTCAGGGGCTTAGTTGAGATCATTAACAATATATCACCATCAGCTGATGTTCTCCGGCAAAAACATGATGTTCATGTTTTATTTCTTTGTTTCTTCGCCGCAAAAGACGGAATGAAAGACACCAACCAAAATTTTGATTTGCGAGCGCTCAAAGAGCACAAACGTTCACCAAGGCAGCATGATTTTACGTCATATTTTGACACTATGGTCACGGAGTCGCCATGAACACTGATATGGAGCGTTGGTCCTCACATAGACAGGCGTCTATCAGGGCGGTGGGCAGCAAGAAGCCCCTCGGAGCTTCAGCGGTGCATCCTGGATAAACACCTCCCCGTCTGATATAACCAAACCAAATATATCTCATTTTTCACCACAGAACATAGAACATCAACAATAATGGTTATTATTGGCAGCAGCCCTAGAAAAATACTTGGAAAATAAAAATCCATGGACTGGAACCTGATCCAGATCTTTCCGAAAATTTCATCAGCGGTTCCTGAAGCCAAGCTGTAGCCAGAAGAACATTTCAGAAAATTCCATCCAAATCCCTTTATAATTTTTTTTTTTTTAAGTCGTGCAAACAGACAAACACGGGTGAAAACATATCCTCTGAGGCGAAAGCAACAAGCAATTAATAACAATCAGAAGAAAATATATGCCAAATTGTTATTTCAAACACAGGTATTGGCCCAGAATTTCAAAGCTGCCGCGTCCCCAAGGGGATGTGTCTGAGTAATACCTCAGTTCTGACACAATTCAGCTCCAGACCGCAAAAATAACGGGAGCCTCCTCTCTGACAGGCAAGGCGGCAAATGAAGACAAATGCTACGTAACATCATCTGCTGCATCCAAGTCAGCACCAGTTGGCTCTCATGCGAGAATCACCAAGGTACCATCTGCTTACCATGTGCCTCCGCTTCCCGACACACCCCCGCTGCTCTCCATTTAAATCCTCCTGTCATTCAAAGGGGTCCCCAGAGCGACTGGTCTTTCTTGCACTCACTGTATCTATGAGAAAAAAATGTGCCAAAGTTCGGGCAAAGATGGTGGCCGCGAGCGACACTGCTGGGAGATGAGACAGCGAGCGGCCCTGGATCTGCTCCACGTGGTGCCCAATACTGAGGGCACATGCTGTAAAGTAGTGCAGGCCGCTATGTGATCATGTGATGGCGGCATGTTATGAAGCATCTCCCTCTCCTCTGTTCGCAGAACACTGCCGCCTTCAGAAGTTTCAAATGTTTTTGTCTGATAAGGGAAAAGATGAGTGATATGGATCAAATGACGAGCAAACATTTCTACTCTGGAGAGTTGCTCATGAGCAGAGAGTGGCAGTGCGGCCTTAAAGGCGGGAATGTGGCCCGATATCAATATTATACTGTATGTGCCAGCTTCTGGAACAAAGTTGGACCGGCAATATTAGGTGGAATATTCCGTTTTCTATGAACTAATGGACCGTCTAAGGGAATGTCTTCATGAATTCCCTTCTTTCGAGGCTACTTGCTGCGTGCAAACTGATCATTATGCTTACTGCTGAGTGTTAGCAGATGTGACAGGTGTGAGACGTGCGCTTCCTGTAATCGCCCGGCTTCGTCAACAGACTCGTAAATGCATTTGATTAGGAGGTAATAGGTCATTTAGAAATGAAACAATATCATGTCAAAAGAAGGGAGACAATTTATTGCTTAAGCACTTTCTAATCCTTTTGGTTATGGTCTTTTATCAGCCTTAATGATGACTCTGAGCCGTGCATTCAGCCAGTGAACGAGTATGATTGTTCTTTGTCTCCCTTTTCTGCGGAAGACACCTAACATAATTATCTGTAATCCTCTCGCGCCAGCGTGGCTGTGACCAATGTGTGGCCTGTTCCCTGCTCCCCCGAAGCAGCCGTGATGCACAGCAGCAGCCCACTCAGGACTAATGTGATTTACAGCTGTGGCACCACAAGCCAGCTGATTAGACTGACAGATCCACCTGATCTGCAGCTGCGCACTTTGGTATCCTGACCGGCATCCATTACCGCTGTTACGAAAATCTTACACTGAACAGACAACTCGCACTCGGGGAAGGCTGCCGACTGTTGATGCGAATTATCCGAAGGCAGCGACTGAACATAACGAATATGCAGCATGTACAGCGCTTGGCAAATTTATGAGGTCACCGTCCAATGCAAGGTTTATGCCATATCTGCCATACATTAGCAGCGTTAGCAATTACCAAAATCATCATGTTTCTGTAAAGGTTAATCCACCAGTATGTAGACGCTCTTTAACTGAAATGATATTTTCAGTGCTAAAAATTTTTACCAATCGTTCTCCATCAATTTTTGGATTTATCATTTTATAAAAACAGAACCCGAAAAAAAAAAATAGTAAAGCACATTTTTGACATCTTGATTAAGATGTCACATTTTGTTATTTGCTCGCTTGCATTCCTGACTAGATAAATTTGTTTTAGTGGTTGAATGTTGCGCTTGATTAATTTGGCCAGTCCATCGGTTCCAGTACTCCAGATTCCCCTTTGGCGTTGAGGTGCGCTTGGGCTCACTATTTTGTTGGTATATGAACCCACGACCAATCAGAATCAGTCCGGAAGGGACTCCATGATGCACCGAGATGTTGTGATTCGGTGGTGGTGGTGGTGGTCCAATCCATTTGTTAGGCGCTTTCTGTAACACTAACATGTATGTATGCGACACAACGAGTACACACAAGAAAGCTCCAGATGAAGAAACAGAACAAATCGCCTATGGTGCAACTTACATAACGGGTGCAATGAGTTTAGCACAGGCTGTAGATTAGAAATCGATGTGTGGAGGTCAATCACACAAGTCCCCCCCCCCCCCCCCCCCCCCCCCCCATCCTCTTTCTTTGCCTGCTTACTGCGTGTATTCTGGTCAGCATCGGAGGTTGCACCAAACCCTCCATTTCCTCTCCGCGGCTTGGCAGGTGGCAGCAGCGGGAAAACACCCTCCGCTTCCCGCTGACCACAGGAACTTCTGCAGAATGTGACTTTCCAAGCACGCGGCTGCGGCGCGCTGCTCCGCACATGCAGGCGGAGGAAGCGTCCCAGTCACCACGGGTTCAGTCAGAGGGATGACGCACTTTGTATATAGATTGAATTAAAAAAAAAAATAAAAAAAAATCGCGCGCACATACTCGCACGCACGCGCAATAGCACACGCATGCGCGCGCGCACACACACACACTCGGCGTGTATGTGTGCACGTGTCAATTTGCAGACGACACACACATACACACGCACACACACGCACACACAGAGCAGCCAGAGACGCCGTGTGACCGTTGGCGGGGAAAACAGTCAAAGAGCGCCATCGCGTGGCTGGTCCTCGAGAGGCGGCGAGGGTGCAAGATTCGACCGATAACGCCACGCGCTCGGTGACGTCACGCGTTTACGGCTCTGATGCGTCTGTGTGACAAAATGCCGCATGTTTCAGGCTGCTCGCTCGCGACAATTCTCAGGTTTGTCCCGGTGTGTCTGCAACTGAATGCAAAAGAAAAAAACGCAACAATTTAAAAACAGAACAAATAAAAAAAATAAAAAGAATTTCTCGAGAATTTCTCTATTAGGGGTATTACTGTTCACCAATTTCGGAGTGCAGCAATTCTCACCTCACGCTTTTCCCAAAAACCAGCAACACAATCTAGTCTTCAAAGCCCTCCACATGCGTTTCTATGGCAACAGCTGTGTGTCTATTTGTCACACTGGTGATCAAAGGCGAGGCAGCCTGGTGGGAAGCTGTCTTTACATTCCTCCTCACAGGAACCAGATAAGTTACTAATCAGCCAGGCAAACCAGTCCAGACAGTGAAGTTGCTGTTTTACTTTCATGTAAAGTCTCGATGCCTTTATTAATGCCTCGCATCGTGTCCAGATGCTCTGCCAGACCCATGCGAGTCTAGCGGGGGAAGGATGTCTGCGTCTTTTATCTTATCAGTAGTATTTTGGAGGTCATGAGGTTGCCAGATTGTGAAGGAAAGGCTGGTTCATGTCTGTCTGCGCTGCAGTTTGAGTGAAAGTAGTAAAAAAAAACAAAAAACACAAAAAAAAAACAGTTGACTCTGAGAAAAGGAAGGATAGTTGCACCTTAATCGCTGCAAGGTAGCTCCAGCTTGCTATTACAAGTTATGATACGCTGTGTTCTTTTGACACTGCAAGCTCTGCCGGCTACTCCCACCGTCTTTGATGCCTCGGATCATAAAATTCCCCTCGGCCTTCCCTCTTAGTCATCCCACCCCTCCAGAATCATCCAGCTCAAAACACGGAGAAATCTGTAAACAAGGCCCGACAACCTCCACACTTTTACGCGGCCATTTCTGGGAGCTTAGAAACACATGATGACTCAGTGTTTTGATTGCAAAAAAAGCAGAGACACCGAAAAATTCAGACTGCATGCACACTGAAGGCTTTTTAAGATCCCAACAACCCCTCTGACTTACCCGCCACATGATTACATCCATAAGCAAGCTTGGACGGGAGAGGAGTCACCGTTACAGTCAGTTATTTTAGAGTCTACAAAGCTTATCCACTGCAGTGGTCTGAACTTTTGAGTGCAGTGACTCATCTGTAAGTTTCTGACCCTCAAGCCCAGCTCTCTTAGCCAACTGACAAGCGGCAGGAGGATTGAAACTTTCCACCCTTCCTCTCCTCTCACTGAGAACTGTAGATGCACGGGGCTGCGAGCTGTTGCAAAGCCAATCACATGAAAGGGGCAGGACTTTTGTTGGATAGATGTATCACTCGGGGCTGTCAGAGCATGAAGTGTTGCCATAACTCTCGACAAAGCTTCTTTTCTTCTTTGTCATCCTCAAATAAGCGTCTTCCCGTTGTGGCTTAGTTGCGCACCGCAAAGAAAAAAAAAAAAAAAGAAAAAAAAACAGCATCCAGTGTGTCAAGGACACATTCATCTGGCTTCTGTTTATTTTGTTTGTTTGTTTTGCATCAATGGTATGATAGCATTTGTGCTTGAAAAAGCATTCCATGCCTTCACACAAGCAAATGGGAGAATGTATAAGCAAACCCAGTAAACAGTGATGGTCGGGCCTCGACTGACACTTTGTCTGAGTCAGCTAAAATGCGAACATGGATGAATGGCAGTGAATAAACAGGCAACCAGCTATCACATTCTAACATTTGGGGACATATAGTCATGAGCAGAGATCTTTTTTTTCCACTCTTGTAGAGTGGAGGCTTGCATTCACACACCGTTTGGAATATATTCACGGAAATGGACGCACAATGGAATCCATGAAGGGTGAAACAGTCGACTGAAATCTGTTTCAGACTGTTTGGCGTCTGGTCACGCGTCTCTGGCCGCTGCGCAATTGTTCCCAAATCAAACATGGATGCTGGCAGACACAACTGGCATCCAAACAGTGTTGCTGATCACATGACGTTTGAGCCTCGCCACGTGCTATTTGTTAAGCTACGAGCTTTTAAAGTTTGTGCTCAGGAGCCACCTGAGATGACTTTTTGGTTCAATATCTTAGAGCAAAATGCTTGTGTTGTGCGGTACAGTTTCATCTAAGTGAAGTATGAAAAATATACATATGAGTGCCTTTACTTCATCTGAAACAGGTGCAGACATTTATTTTATTGTATACCCTAAAATTTAACATGTTTGTGTATGATGCAATACTAACCCCAAAATGTCCATAAGGTAAAGTGCTAAAACTAAACGTTATCAAGTCTAAAACTCTTATAATTCTATGATACAGAAAGGACAGCGGAAAAAAAAATAACATGTCTTTTTTTTTTTAATCAAAGATATTTCTGTAATCCAAGACAAGTTTCAAACACATGCACTGAAAACGCATGCATAAGTGATTGTTTTAGTACAATGGAACACCGTCAGAACATAACTCTTGAGTCACAAAAAAAACAGACTTCAAAGTGTCACCAGCTGGAAATGCAAACCATCCCCTACCTCTCTGTGCGTTAGTCAAGCAGACAGCAGTCCATAGCCTGGGTGACAGATGAAAACACAAATGAAGCCCAGAAAGAGATTTTTTTTTCTGAAAAAACGTCGGGTTCCCTCAGAAGCCCCTCTTCAGCTTCTATTTTCTGGGCTGCGCTGCTTCGCCTGTCTTGCCGCTATCTCTGAAATTCTCCTCACACAGCCTCTTCTTCTTCTTCTTCTCCTTCTTCTTCCTCCTCTCTAATCCATTCTAAGGGAAGCCAAAACTGCTGCGAATGGTTCAAGCAGGCACAGACTTCTCAGGCTTTTCCTTTTCCCCTTTTGCCTCTTTGTATTATTTTGTTGGCTGGGATCATTAACTTAGTCCCATGAGAATGTGAGAGGTAAATAACACCCCTCCTTCCTGTGGGAGGCTGTCAATCACGTCTGATGATGAGGTGGTGAGGAGGCACTCCTGATTGGTCACCGGGGAACAGAGGTGCCCTGCATGACAAATGGGGAGCACTGGGATAGATGGGCCCCTGGTGATGCACAGCTGAGGTTAGGTTCACATTTATAATATGCGACTCCCCCATTTACATGTCACTTAGAGGATAGAAAAACTGAATGTGTAAATGACATGGCTGGCGTTGCATATCCGCGGCCGTTTAGATAAGCTTAGCAGGAAATATTATGTATGTGTGCGCACGACTAACTGGCTACACGCTATGGGCAGTGTGAGGAACCACAAGAAATTTAAAAGACTGTTTGGTACAGTCTGGACGCTCCGTGGGGGCACTTGGAGGAAAGCTTCTGTTGCCATGGTGGTGAGGCAAGAGCAGCGATGCATCTTGCCGTTTGAGCCAAATGCCACTCTAATCTTTTCATTGGCAAACCTTCAGCGCTCCTTTCACAGCTTGTTTGTCTCTCACTCAAGCCCACCGCTGTCTGTCACCGTCCGGCTCCTTCCAACATCCCATGCCAGTTTGAGGTCTGCTGCATTTTGGTCAACACAATGCATTTGTAAGGACACATTTAGGAAGATAACAATACCCGAGAGGGGTCACTCTGCTCCCAGTGACCATGACTAAACCATTAGGCTGGCACATAAGGAGAAACAACGAATGAATTAAGCATGACTTCCTTTGCCTGACTCCTTGCACACACTGCAGACATGTTCATGGATTTGTAAACAGCACGGAAAACATCCATCCCCGTCTTACGCGTGCGCGTGTACGCGCACACACACGCACACGCACGCACACACACGCACACAGCAATACCACATTATTCTCACATCACTTCTCAGATGAATGCTGCCTCTCAAATAATTCACAGCAAGGACTTGAAAGTGTTATTGCTCCTGCCAAAAAGCGTCACACGCCCATAAATTGTCTGTGAAGTGACGACTTCACTATGCGCTCATGCTGAGATTCATTTCAGTGCAATAAAAAGCCATAAACTCATGACATTTGCATGTATTGTGGCGTCAAACCGACCTCTGAGGCCAGCGCGCCTTCAAGGTGAAAGTAGATTGCTGCTTCAGGGTCAATCTGCAGTCACATCCCACTCTGCACTGCAATAAACGCTGAGTGGAAAATTGTCTGTTTCTGTTTGAAATGCTTAACAAAAAATACCCCTAAGCATGGGAAATGGTTTTAATAACCATCTTCACTGGAAAATCGTTGGTTCAGGCTAACGCATGAATGCCTCTGTGGAGAATGTACACAAAACATTTATTTTGGTGCCTGAGTAGCAATTAAATGTCCAAATCTCAAGGTACGCTTTGTAAATCCAAAAATTTGACATGTACTTTTTGTTCCCATCACCTTTATCCATTGGCTTTCATTAAAGTCAATAGATAAAAACAGTTTCAATTGAATCTCACTCTGGTTTACAAGCTGTTAAAAACAATGACTTTTAATATATACTGTATATATGAGTGACATTGTAAATGTAATCCAAAATAAAATTATGTCTAGAAAATATGGTGCATTGTAGGCTGCTTATACATATATCCCCTTATCAATAAGTAACAGCGCTGTCAAAATAATTATTCAAAACAAATTAATATTCATCCTCACTAAACAAGGCCAGTTGCGGCCTGAAGCAATTCTGTGGCACATCAAGCTGTATTAATTGGGGGAAGACCTGAAAGGAGCCAGAATAAAGCTCCTGAAGGAGGAGATAAGGAGTTGGAACGACACACACTGTGAAATTTGATGTTACATTAACTTTGATGCATGTGAGCTATGTCATCATGTTAGAAGGTCATCCTTTGCCCTGATGCTCTAATAGTAAATCAGAATTGTTATTGCAATCAACAAGGAAATCTCAATTCTTATATCTAATCTAAGGGGGTCAAAGTTTTACCCCCTCGAAGAGCAAAAAGTAAAATGACAGTACAGCCATAAGAGGCATGTAAGTGATCCGCAGAAGGAAAGCAGATCATTCCAACTTTTTCGAATAAAGTTAGCCTGACTTACCTGCTGTGATCCAGTCTGATCTTCTAAAAATGCATCAGGAAGATGCAACTCACACTGAAGGCTCAGCTTTCAGGAGCACATGGATGAGCGACTGAACAAAACATACAGGAGCATCCCGGCTCGTCCCTTTCCACAGCCCTTCCCTCATTTCCACTGATCCCCACCCAGCAGCCCCAGCCGTATGCTCATGCAAGCATAAAACATGCCCAGGAAGCGTCACTTCCACTGGGTCATTTCATGGATACTGTCTCCATTAGCGCTCCATTGACCCATCACCCCCACCACATCCCCCACCCCGGCTTTCCCACCCACTCCCATGCCCCAAGCTCCCCACCCTCTCAGCAATAAGACAAAGAGGCAGCAAATGGAGAGACAAAGGAGGATGCATAAACCTTGGAGACCAGATTTTGATGAGTCTCCGCTCAACCAAGCCCCCAAACAGATGGTATCTGTCTCCAGGGCTCTGCTGAGTTTAATACACAGCCCGACGCATCCTCTCATGAACGCCGTGTTCTGCTCCTCACTCAGCACTCATCAGATCATTTACCACACACACACAAACACGTGTTTCGCTGTTTAATTAAGTTAGCACATGCTTTCCCATCAAGACTGTCTGTCCTAATCTGAGCAGTTGCATTTCCTTTTCGTGCAGTCCAAAACAGCAACTCATTTTTGGGCATAGATAATAGGACAGGAGCACAGCCTGGCCTCACCATGGCCAAGGTTCAAGATTTTTAATTGCTTTTTTCCCCAAGGCGAAGCGTCCGCGGCTAAGCAACGCGCAATCAATCTAAACATCCAAATAAAGGCACATGCTCAAAACCAGGCCAATTAACACTCCCCGCTATTTATCTCTGCCTTTCAAATTGCTTGATGTGATAAGGTAGCATCCCAGAGAAAATCTAACATTCTAAATTGATAAAGATATTCTTTAAAGGCGTCCTGGGTGTATAAATATTTGCGACATGATACAACAGTCAGTGTCAACATGCATTCAGTGTGTTATGTGATAAGCTGGCAAAACATAGACTGTTGTGGGCATTGACCTGGAATTGATCGTTTCCCTGCGTGTGCTGCAGTTTTATTGGTTCTTGATGTTGCCAACAACTGAATCAATTGTTTGCCCAACAGTCCTTTTGAGCAAACTCTAGCAATCAAATTAAAGCTATGATACTAACAGTTTTGATTGAATTTACCATGGAATTATCATTAACGTACATTATTTTAAGGTGTAGAAGTGGTTTATAGTCTGCTTTCATGGAAAGAAAGCTTGAACCTGAAAGATAGCAATTATGCAAAAGGATCAAAAGGGGAAAAAAAATGATGGAAAAAAGAAACATTCGTTTATCATTCACCTCAAAAACAGTCATATATTGTATGTTTAGGTTTGTGAACGAAAATAAAATGCATCCTCACAAAAATATAAACTACACTATGCACTTACAAAATGAATTAATAATACAGAGAAACTGTCTTTGGTTTTAATCTTTGTCAATTCATAAGCTTAATATTTATGGTGGATTTAAAATCGTCCCGGTGTTTAGCTGGACCAGTTTTATGCCATCAATCCTTACCAATTTCGAACTGAAATGAATTAGTTCAGAATGATTTGTGATTCATTTCCACCCAACTAAAGACTAAAACAAACACTGCAACTAACAATACTGAATTATCACCCATGTAACCCAGATGACCTTGGTGTCTAGTAGAAGTTTACCTCTGACATTTGGGCGTAAAATAACATCACTTTATTTAATCATCCTATCAGACATTTGTATGAATTTTTGTGATAAGTGAATGACTTGTGAATGAGCTGTGGCAAGAAAGGTGTTTTTAAAGGTCAAAGTGACCTTGACCTTTGATCACTGAATTCCGATCAGCTCATCATCGAGTCCCAGTAAAAATTTGTGACAAATTTGAACACGCTCCCTGTATTATCTGTGATGTTCCAAAAATGCGACAGATAGGCAACCCGATAATGCCCCAGCATGCTGATCGCCGGCAAAGAGACATATAAAATTAAATTTAACTTGCAAAACCACATTTGGAAAAAAAAAAATGTATAACCAAATTGAAAATAAAACTTGAATCAAAAGAAAAATGAAATGCAAAACCATAATAACCTTGGTTAAAAGCAACATATTGCAATGCTTTCCCCTCTGACAACAAAGTTAGTGGTAAAGTGCGAAAGTCAGTCGACAGCGCGGCCGTCAGTGCCTGAAACTCCTGCTATTTATTTTGTCCTAAAAAATGTAGCCCTTTGAGAGAGTGCAGCGAGCGAGCGCCTGCCACATTCTTTGTTGCTTGGAGAAATCTGTAATTGCTTCCAGCTTCTAAGGAATCCGAAAGTTTAAAAAACAGAAAGAGAAAACAAGTGTCACGTCTTTATCAAGAATCTCTCTTCCGCAACCCCAAACTTCTTTGAGAGTGGCGCAACTAAATCATTCTTCCATCTGCCTGGTTCACTGTGAGACGCAGTCTTTTTTACATGTGGCAGACGCAGTCAAGGACACCAGCACTGGGGTCGAGAGAATAGTTTCTTTTCTTCTTTACTAAAAGCTTGAAGACCACACTGCTCCTCCATTCAAAACGCTACAGAGATTCTCAGACCTCCGACAACAAGATTTGCTGGAGGAGGTCGGAACATCTGCTGCGGTGTGTTGTGCTCATGTGTCAGTGGAGACTGTCGGAGCCAAAGGCAGAAGCCCAGCTGTTGCAAACTGGGTCGGCTACGTCGGGGTCGAGGGAGTTTTCATGACACTATCTGCCCAGAGTGAGACACTTTTACATCGTGTTTTCACTGTTGCATTTGTCACTGCCACTCATAACCTTTGCGTGTGAAAAAGCAACGTAGAGCGGGCAAAATGGCGGCCCAGAGTGATCGGTTTCTCGTAGTCGTGGCTCAGTGTGCCTCCCATACCACCTTTACGTATACACCCCATCGACATGGCAACCGAATGCGCCTTCAAGTCATTGCAGGACACATTCCTCAATCTTGGCTTCCGCTACAAATTCTCCGGATGGTAGAAGGGTAATCCTGAGCTGCGCAGTAATGACGAGTCCACACACACACACACGCACACACACGCACACACACGAAGGGCATCCCATTTCCACCCAGTTATTGGCTCTGGCAATAACTGAACCAGCATCGGCTCTGACCCTGTCACAACAACCAGGCCCAGAGAGCTCGCAGCTGCCGATGGAACCGGCGCTGCTGACCTGATGGAGGCTGCTTTGTTTTCCATTTGCAGTGAAGACTGTGAAAAACAGCCATGTAATGAGAGCAGGAGTGGGATTTAGAAAACAGGTCCATGATCCAAGTCAATAAGGGAAATGACAATGATGTGTTCAAATGAATTGTCCTCTCTGGCGAGTGTACGGTTGGGGAAAAAAAATGAGAAAAGCTGAACGAGCATCACTCTACATCAGAGGAACAAAGGATTTACAGTTTGAAAAAAAAGGAAAAGAAAACAATACTTCAGTTCCTGTCTCTTAAAAGCCGAGACAAGGAGGGAGAGCAATAGCAGAACCAGATGCTGAAAAGCAAAACAAATTCACCAGTGTTCACTATCCACAGTTATTTGGCACAATTATGCATTCTGTTCTCTCTTAGAGCAACATGGCATTGCTTAGACCTCAGCGAGACAGGAGTGAGAGGGGAGCCCTGCTGCTCATTGAAAATCAGGAACTATCTTGTAAAGAATACACAAACCTATAATCTTGTTGTTCACGGTGCACAGAAAATTATATATTTTTTGCCTGCTCAACAGTTTGCTAGGCAGCGGTTTTACGTGCAAGTTGGAGTTTCTTAGAAGTGTGTTAAGCTGTCAGCAGATGCGTCGTTTATCTGCAAACAAGACCGGACTTGTTTTTTTTTTTGTTTTTTGTTTTTGTTTTGTTTAAGATACCAGCGCTCTCTATATCTCCCTTCATATGTTACATATAAAATGCAGTGCTTCTGCATGTGCACGGCCGGTCATGCGTCCCTGTGCATCCAAGAATATGTGCATCCTAAGTGTTTATGTTGGCTGTGTGCACCGCAGTGTCTCCCATAAATTAGCATTCGAGAATTATGGGATGTCAAAAGAGGAAAACTTATTTTCAGCAAGACCTCCACTGAATAAATTTGGTGCATGTGTGAGGATTTATGCCCTCACGCGCGTCTAAAACTGCAGTTATACCCTCAGTCATTCCACTGATCAGTCTGGAATGATCGGCTTGACAACGCTGAAAGCAGAGATGAACATTTAGTAGCTATGCACACTCAAAGCCACTGTCAAAAAAACATGCTTTATCAGAACTCACCAGCTTCCCCATGTCTGCGATGGTTATTGCCTCTCCCTGCTGAATGCTCGGCTAATACTGGATATAACTGTTAGCAGCTGGTACTTTCCCTGAGGTCATACAGACAGGAGACAGGAGGTTGAAGGTGTTCTGTCTGCTTGTATCTATACACTCCCTTCATCGGGGTGTGTACACACACACACACACATACACATACCTGACTGACACACACTGCCTGTCATCTGCTCTACAGGTTTACACAGGAGCACGGAAAGCTCCTAAGTAGAATGCTTAACCCCTTGATGGGCTGGCATCAAACCGATCGCTATGGGACAAACGGTGACCATCGTTTTACATGAACGTGTTGATCTGCCTGAAATGGTTTGCACCAGTAAGTCAGGCGCAGGCAACAACACTAACAGGCAGGTAAAGAGAAATATGTGTGGTTAAAGGGCATTTCCTCTTCGGCACGGGAAGCTCCATTGAAGTTACCAAGCAGGGAAAATAGGCTCAAGCCCAAGAATCCTTAGCAGCCAACAGGCAGAGAGAAAAAAAGAAAATCTTGTTATTAAGAAGGAGAGAATTGGTTTTCTCCACCATAATGAGAATTTATCCTGTGAGATATGAGTCAGTCTGAAAACACAATTCCATGCTTTCGGTAATGAGATCATTTTTGAGGAATCGGGTGTATATCCTTCAAATGGAAAAAGTCAGTTATCCCGAGAATTTAAGATGAATCGACTAAGACCGAGGGAGAATTCTCTCCTTTGAACTCTTAATGAGGTGAAATTATTGGACAGTAACATTCATAAGGAGCGTTCCCATCGCCAAAGTAGTTCTCTTCACGGTGCACTGTAAAGGTATTACGCCATTTTATCCCAAACTGGAGGAAGCAAAAATGTTCAAATCTAAGGGAACTGTGAACAGCAGTCACACAGCGTGAAGGGAACTACTGTGGGACCGCTCCTTATGAATGTTACTGTCCAATAGTTTCACCTCATTGAGAGGTAAAAAGTAGATTCATGGGATAACTGACTATATATATATGGGGTGGTATCTGTGTCATCCTCAAGCTCGGGTCCTCTACCAGAGGCCTGGGGGTTTGAGGGCTCTGCGCAGTATCTTAGCTGTTCCTCGGAGTTCGCTCTTCTGGACTGAGGCTTCAGGTGTTGTTGTTGGGATCTGTTGGAGACACTCACCCAGTCTGGGGGTCACTCCCCCGAGTGTCTCCTACTACCACGGGGACCACGCTAGCCTGAACCTTCCACATCTGTTCCAGCTGCTCTTTCAGCCCTTGGTACTTCTCGACCTTTTCGTGTTCCTTCTTCCTGGTGATGGCGTCAGCTGGCATCGCCACATCTATCACCACCGCCCTCTTCTGCTTTTTGTCCACCATCACTACATCCGGTTAGTTAGCCAGGAGCTGTTTGTCAGTCTGGGAGCTGAAGTCCCACAGAACCTTGGCCCTGTTGTTCTCAGCCACCTCCCGTGGTGTGGTCCACTGGGATTTGGGTACTTTTATTCCATACTTGGTACAGATGTTCCTGCACACAATCCCAGCCACTCTGTTGTGCCTCTCCATGTGCGCTGACCCGACTAAATCTATCATTGCTATTCGCCAAGTCAGCAAAGACTTGCATTGTTCAAACTTTTTAATCAATCAAGTGTTTTGTTCTATAATGTTAGAAATGTTATTCTTTTCTATTTAGATATGTGCCGCTTTGAGCTGCTGGGAGGGAGTGCTGTTATTTTATGGTTTATATAATTGACATGTGGAAGATTGAGTTGACACGCAAGATTACCCATCAGTCAATGTGCTGTGCTAAAAACAAATAACGGAGCTTGCTTTTTTTTGCTGTAACAAACATATTGATGTGACTATTTAAAGCTGCTAAGTGACTTTGAAAAGCAATGTTCAAATACAGCAGCTTATGTCGTTCTTACACAGCTGATAGTAAAAGTGTTTAACGTGTAAAAATGCAGTGACAATGTTGCCATGCTTAATTTTTTTCCACCAGT
Organism: Dactylopterus volitans; assembly: GCA_901007715.1. NCBI lineage: Eukaryota > Metazoa > Chordata > Actinopteri > Syngnathiformes > Dactylopteridae > Dactylopterus > Dactylopterus volitans. The sequence continues at coordinate 22,877 of CAAKHG010014806.1, forward strand.
GAAAGAACAGGGCTTTTTTTTTTTTTAGAATTTAAGTACAAAAATTGTTTCATCATTCTCAGAGAAGCACGCATTTTGGGTCCTATGGAGATGATTTGAAAATTCAGAGTTTAAAAATTACACCGCGACTCAAACCTCTGAAGGCAATGTAAAAAAACAGCAGGTAACTCCTCCCCACTGCCAGTCACATTAATGTGATTCAGTAAGATTCACTAAGTCCATGATGGTTTTAAACACACCAAATAGCAATGCAAATGCATGAAATATGACTTTTTGTGCCGCTTCTGCGTTCAAAGTGTCACTCTCTCGCTCACTGACTCACTCACTCACTCACTCACTCACCCATAACACACTGCGACCATGAGAAAGTCTGAC
>CAAKHG010014806.1:28883-44888 GCA_901007715.1 Dactylopterus volitans
CAATGTAATTGTTTGCTAGATAGATAGATAGATAGATAGATAGATAGATAGATAGATAGATAGATAGATAGATAGATAGATAGATAGATAGATAGATAGATAGATAGATAGATAGATAGATAGATAGATAGATAGACTTCCCATTGCAGAGATGATGGCCATTGCTGTAACGAGTTATTGCACTGTTGCATGTGGCAACACACTCATTTATGTGACATCAAAGTACACACTGGTTACATTTCCAAACCAACTGTTAACTGAAATTTGGGGGTCCGGGTTTAATCTGCACTCAAGCTGAATGTCAAGTATCTGAAAAAAAAACACTTAGCAGGTAGCAGCATATTAAGCATTTAGAATTAAAGTGAAAACGGACTGAGGCAAAGTTGAATGTGATGTGAAAGTTCTATTAACGAGCTCCGCCGAGCTCTATTTTAGCTCTGCGGAGATTTGTGTTTCGACCTTGACCTTGACACGTCATCCACGGGACTCTCCTGTTACCGGACATTCAGCCTCATTTCGGCTGTGACCTTCCTCTCTCCTCCCTGCAGCAGCTGCTCCTGAGGCGGGCGAGCGGACTCAGCCTGGACAGACCGCCTGATGGGACCCAGCTCTCTGCCAAGGATCAGCTTACAACCATTGGAGCTGCAGAGATAACCTGTGAAATTAAATATTTGATCTTGCTTGTTTTCTTTCAGGAGGCAGGACACAACTGAGGTAAAAAAACAAACAAAAAAACACAAAAAAAACACAAAAAAAACAAGAAAAAAAGGAAAGGACACCTTTAGCCACCTCTCTCCCATCTCACCATTGATTTTATTGCAATGCAGAAACAAAAACAAAAGCAAAACGAAACAACAGCAATGAGATTTACTTCTCTGTGAAACACACCCTGACAGCTGCTATTATTCTTTGGTCTCCTCAGAATTGAACACTGGGGTCATCAAGTAACACAGTTTGGCTCACATAGACGTGGAGTTAGTCACTGCCTGGAAAAGCTTCCCCACCAATCTCAAGTGTTGAAGAAATTAATCAAGATGGGGAATTGTTTTTTTTTTTCTTTATTAAGGAGAGGTTAATGTAAAAATGCAATCAGAATTTCTTGTTCGCCTCAAAAATTAATCATGCATTTCCTTAATTTATGCAATTTCAGTCATCTGAATAATTTCCACCACTTTAAGGCAACTAATCACATTCTAGTATCATCAAATATGTATCCCAGGTTTTTAATATCAGATTTCAGTGGCGTCTTTCCGCATCACTGCACCTGACAATGCCAGTACTTTTAAAGTTGCATATAAAATTAAACTTAGTCTCTAATGTTGCTGTGCTATAAGAATATTATCCCAGCCGATGATTCGCATTCACCGAGTAAAACCAATATTGATAAAACACTCTTTAAGGATGACTGTCCACGGTGGGCTATAAAATGGATCTTTAGAAATGTGAGACGCAACCGGAATATAAAAATGTTAATTGGACTTTACTTCCAGCTATTCAATTAGTAATGAGCAGTCTAAATGTCTGATGCCCGGTCTAATTGGTGACAGTCTGCAGCGGCGAGGACACACTGAAGCGTCTGCTTATCTTATGCTTCCCTCATGTGGCTGATACAGGCAACTGTTTCACCGCATCCCGGAGAAATGAGAAATTAACACGTGAATCTGTGCTGCCGTCGGTTAAGTGGCCATTTGATTTTAATGTCATGCTGATGTATTAATTAATTAAGTGAGAGGGACGGATTGCGTTATTGTAAAACATATGTGTCCTCATAAGATCTCGACAATCAGCCCGCTTCCATTCATTCTCAGTCCTTATCTATATTGCCTGTAATTATCTGTTACCATTTATAAGCAATCTTAATGGAGTCTGGAGACCTATCATGTTTGGATCTCATGCTACAGCTTCACTAAAATTACAAGTCATCAAATTCTCTTGATGCTCTTCCGTTTATGCAACAGCCCCTACGGATCAATGAATGGTAATAAAAACCTAAGACAGAGCTGACAAGCGTGAACCGAACACCGGGAGACACAAGAGAGGTGTTATTGATATGCTACATATCCGAACACATAACAGCAAGTGCAAATACATTTACGTTGCATACATATAGATCATATGCAATATCCAATAGACTCATGCCCCTGCTTCTTCCGTTTATAGGAACCTCCCTAAGGTTTGCCAAGTGCTTCACCCTGCCGCAGGCACATCATGAAAACTTTTCCCCGTTTTACGATATCTTTTAAATTTCACTTGAACAGAAGAAACCCGCAACTTCACCTAACAGAATCTAACGTTTTTCAGCTCTATAGCGAGCATCGTACATCACGCCAGTGATCCAATGCTGCCATCACATGTCCAAACAAAGACCGCACGTCACCGGTTGCAGAAAGCAACGCGTGCTATTTGGTTTTCAGTGTGACAGAAACCAGCAAAAAAAAAAAAAAAAATCCTTTTAAACTGGTCAATGTTTGAAATACAGAGTCATTTTATTATAAGACAAGACACATATGATTGTTTCTAATGCACTTACAAAGTATGGCACAATTAAATTCATTTTCCCTGTAAATAATAAACATATTTGAAATGTGTAATAGTCCAATTCAACTGGTTAGAATTCCATGTCAACACAAAAAGTGAGTGTGAATATCCTGTAATCTGACCTCTCAGTCATTTTAATTCACAATTAAACTCTATTTTTGTATTATACAGAACATAAAGTAGACAATAATAGTAATAAAAACAATAAAATTAATAATAATCTTTTATCTTTTAGAAAATGCAAGCAAACAATATGTGATAACAGACATTTAACAACAGACTTCGGCATTACACAAGTCATACCGTTAGTCTCTAACACCATTCAACCTTAAAGTAGCAATCACACACATCATTGTGCACAACAAATTTAAACCAAAAGTACAACACAAACAAGATTTATATGTTTGCAATCATTTTTTTTAATTTTTATAATAGCCTTTATTCAATCAATGACTCCACATTAAAATATTCTATAAAAATGGCACACGACAATATTTTCAGCATTTTTATAAAAGAAGAAAATGTATTTATACATCTATATCTATCTACATCATACAGTATTAAGTATACAGCTGTCTTCACAAACTAATATTAAAACATCTAATTAGCAGTGGGTGTGAATGTCCATTAGCAGAGCAGCCTGTCGCTGAAATACATTCATCGGCGGTGCAAAGACAGCAGCATCCCAGCAGCGCGAGGGCGTCACACCAAGGTTTCCGGCAGGGCGTCCGCATTGTCTTTTGATAAGATCTGCCATATATGCCATCTCTCTTTCTGCCAGTCTGGTCTACCAGAAGCTTTTCTTTTTCCTAAATCATTTGCAGCGTCTACAGTTCGGGGGTCAGCGTGCTGCCGGGACTGTCGTGGACTTTGCGAGTCGGGCCGATATGTGAAGATGGATGGTGTGGAATGAGAAATATGGGTCTCTCTTAGAGGTCTGGAATAGTTAAGTGGAGGCAAATTGCCGCTTCTGACCTTACAGGACTGAGAGACTGGGTATCCTGTCCTTTCCGCTAAGTTGTCCGAGCTGATGGCTCCTGATTGGCTGCGCAGTCCCTGATGCAATAATGATTCCGGTTGCCTCTGTCCTCTCTGGTCATCGGGGCCGCTGTTGCTGCGAGTCACCGGGGGGTGTGGCCTGCATTCCAAAGCACCCAATGAAGTTTGCGTTGGCCTGATGGGCAGGTTGTTGTTACCTTGGTGACTGCTGAGCGCCTCCGATGATCCATGCGACTCACATTCCGACATGTCTCCAAGGGAACCTGAGAGAGACCATTCATTAACATCCGGCTTCCGTTACATTGGCAGGACAAAAAGAGCCTGATTTATCCTCTACTCCTATTTCGATTACCATAAAGGTTTTTATTCTGTCAGGACTGAGTGCACAGAGTTGTTAAGCTAACTGCCAGATTTACTGGCACATTATTAAAATGCTTGAAATTGGTCATATCTTAAAACCATCCACAGCAATATTTAAAGAAGATTCTACTACCGGTGATGTTATGGCCAGATATTTCCCTGCAAAATGGTTCACGCCAGGCGTCGTAGAAACGATTGGCTGAAGCCTCTGCTGCAATCAAAAGTCAAGAAGATGACTTAATTTGGATGAATTGATTGCCATACGAGTGAAAGCATGACAGAGCCCGTTTTTTTTTTTTTTTTCTTCCACTCCCCTGAACTGAGTGACAGTGCAGACAAAACATATTTGGCCAGTTAAACATTTTTAGTCATTTAGATGCTTCAGAACATTCAGCAATTGATACATTAAACTGCCAAGTCTCATCTTTGATTTGAGTGCTTGAATATTATTCTATGTGTGTGTGTGTGTGTGTGTGTGTGTGTGTGCGTGCGCGCGCGCGCGCGTGTGTGTGTGTGTGTGTGTGTGTGTGTGTGCCTATACAGTATGTAGCTATACATGCACATGCGTACAAATATACTATATATGTATGTGTGGTATGTATATATACACTGTATACAGCCTTTAAGGCCAGTTATTGTGTTTAAAATGTATTTTTTCAAAACCCACCACACTAAATGTCTGTATGTCATTTACTGACATAGGGTAAATTACATAATACATTGCTATTGTATGCCGAAGTGAACATATCTGGATAAATCGAGGGTGAGTTGTTACCGGATCCATCTTTTGATTGGCCGCTGGGTTTGTCAGTGAGTCGGAGGTCCCTGTTGGTCAGGGGACTGGTGTCCTCTGGGTACTGATACATCAGTTGATCTGACAGGACAGGGGAGTTGTTGTCATAGGGAGACACCTCTCCACTAGATTTGATGGAGTCGTTCGATGAGCATCTCTCAGTCAGGGAGGACTTGTGCGGTCTGGGAAGGCTCGAGTCTCTGCAGAAACAGACAAAAGATTAGCTAAGCAGCCATTTTTGGATTTTTTTTTTTCCAAAGGGGAAATCATCGGATATAATCTATATTTTATTTTGTTTCCGCACAAACCAGAAGAAAAAGGCAAAATCTCACGAGTACTGCGAATCCTTCCTCCGAAGCAGGTAATCCACAACATCAGGATCGGTCTCTAATAAGCTCATTAGCACCTCATTCTGCAGATCAGCAGGAACCTGCGAGAACAAGACGGTTGACAACATAAATTGTATTGCAAATTGCATCCCACGGCATAAATGAATTAGCTGACACCTTTGTGATTCATATGACATTCACCGTGTTCATTAAATTGTCCATTTAAATAACAGGGTTACACTAGCCCCAAACATCTGATAGAGCATGTGACTGAGGGGGCGTGTCGCCCGTACAGTCTGGTGGAGGCGGGGCACAAACTGACCGCAATTTCGAATTTAAGCGATTCTGAAAGCGTAAACCTTCTGAGAGCCTGTAGAGCTGAAGTTTATATTTCATGGGGTGGCTCCACTCTATTAAACTTAACAATTCCACAGAAACACTTGACAACGACGTGGAGACTGTCTGGTGTAAGCCAAGGTTTTTCTTTTATTGTCTAAATGCCTTTGGGTGCGCGGTAAAGATGTCTTACCATAAATAGTGTATCATAAGTATTGATCATCCTCTGGACCACGCTGATGACGGCTGCACTCTCCTCCGCGCGGGCTGAACTCTGCACGGCAAATTCCTTATCTGAGTTTTTCAGCTTATGTAAGAGGTTGGGGCCGAAGATGGTAGCCAGATTTAATGATGTCATCTTGTTCCCTGTCATCTGAGCAAAAAACAAAAGGCGTAGTTTAAATGGCTGACATTTGAGCATTTGCACATTTGACTGAACACATGCGCGCGCACTGGCGTGGTTACTAGGTCATGACGTGGACGTTTTGCAGCTCCGACAATGTGAGCGTTCCAGTAATCCTCTTACGCGCTAGAATATGTCAATTTCCAACCAATGTGGCTTCAACTAAATGCATCTTTTTTCAGAAGCTTGGGGAGGGGGGGCAAAACTAGAAGCACCTTGCAGTATTACCCAGTACAGTTCAACAGCACCACAATTTGCAGCCTCCACAGCGACCATAAAGCCTTTTAAGACGATGAAGATGAATGGATTTAAGATAAAAACCAGAATGGCCGGAGCAGTTCATTTTTTTTTGCAATACAGTTATACAGATTTTATGAATGAGAGACACTTGAAGATAATATGCAATAATACCAAAGACAGAAAGTGCAGGAACAGGAAATATTTCTCTGGCAGATATAACTATCAAGACACCTTCGTACTCATACTTAATGACAAAATGTATGATCTTTGTATTTTTCAAATCAATGGTTCATTTTCAATACTTAAATCAATTCTAATGGTTAATTAACCTAAACCTTTAATTCAGGTTATACAGTTCCAAGGGCTACGAATCCCATTTCAAGAAATGACATCTTCATGAGTAATAATCGCAATAAAGTCGCTGGCAGACCAGATCTATTGCTGTGAGCTCAAATAGATTCAATAAAAGCAGAACATATTCATGAAAGCAGGATTTATTGGAGGGCTGTTGTATTATACTTTATATCAAAGCTGTTAGTGGTTCTAATGCTGTTTTTGATGAGTGTATGATAGCACTGAATTAAACTGTCGGGATATTGAAGCGCTAAACTGCTTTCATAACAGCAGATTAGCGCTTCTATAGCCCCAGGAAACCATTCATCTCCATTACAATGATTAGAAGACAAAAAAAATAATGTAAAGCACTCATTGATAAATTGTACATTAAATATACAGTATATGCACAAAAGAACTGTGTTAAGTGGAAGATGAAGACTACTGTCAAAATCCTCTGAGCCAGTGCTCGTCTCACGTCTCAGATCAGCTCCTCCGACCGTTGCGATGCATGACGAAAATGTCTCATAAAGCCGAGATGAGAAACCAGAATGGCTTCGTGTTGTTTTGAAGGTGGAAAAAGACGAGACACAAACTCAGCGCCCAGCAGGACGTCACGATTTTGGTGAGCCTGCAAGCTGATGTGAACGACACGTAATGACTGGACGGGTGTGTTTGCATGTAGAAGCTCAGTGTTTTTGTGTTCATTGCGCAGCAGGTAAGATGCTGGTTGTGCATTATTTTAGTCAGACAGATAATGATTCAAAATTCAGCTTGGGAAAGGTTTCACTTGTGTTAGTGAGAAAAACATTTGGTGCTGGCTGACCTTTTCCCTGTTATATATTTGGCAACTGCGGTGGCTCATTGGACAACTTGCTTATTTATTCATAGCGCAATGTGAACGACTCAGTTTCGATCAAAACGCCACTCCCTTCCTTTTCGCGCCGCTTCATGTGCGCACGGGCGAGCGCCACCGGAACCCATCTAGCTCTCCTTACCTCGTGCCCCTCCCTGTCCGTACTGTCCTCGGCGTGCTCAGCCACCGAGGCCAACAAGCAGAGGAGGCGCTGCAGCGTGTCGCAGTTACATGGCGGAAGCAGAAACACCAGGAGCTGGATGGCGCTCTCTTGATCTGAATAATCCAGCACTGCAAAACACAAAAAAAAACAAAAACAAAAAAAATCCATCAACCGATGTCACCGGCAACACAAACAACCCTGAGCGAGGTGTGAGTTTGTCACTGACGAGTGTTTGCGCGTGCGTGCGTGTGCTCCTCACACATTGTATTGATGAAGGCGGTGTAGAGCTCCCTTGTCAGCAGCGGGTCAGGCATGTCTCTGAGGAATTCTTTTAGCAGCGCAGCCACGTCGTGGACGCCGTGCTGCTCGCCGAAACGCACCTCCCAGCCCTGATCGAACTCCTCGCGAAGCTGCGTGGAAAAAACAAAAACAAAAAAAAAAAATGACAAAACTTAAAAAAAAATCTGTCCCCCAGTGGTGCGGCGGGAAAAAGTGGGCGTTCAAAGCTTTAAAGGAAGAGCTGAAATATTACCTGTCGAACTCTTTTCCTGGAACTCCCGACACGGAATATTCCGACGGTGTGTAGAGCTGCGCAGAGATGAGGATTGACAAATGTACGCTTGAAGTACAGAGTGTGGTGTAACAGATACATGCTGCAGATGCTAATTGTGCAAATCTTCTACAGTGTAACTAACCAACTGTGATAATATGTACCGTATTTTTCCAAGTGCTGGCAGCAGAGATCCACAACCCTGGGCACCTGTCTGTAAATGGGGTTAAGACTCAGCTTTTTGTCATGGTGCTTCTTCCTGTAGCCGGCTGCCTCTACTGGCAGAGACAGCTGGAGGGCCTCCAAGAGCTGCGACTGGTTGTCATCAAGGTCAGTGATGCAATCCACAGACACTCCACCCTTTACAGCAGATGGGTGACAAGCATAGTGATGGGGGGGGGGATGCTTTGATGGTGAAATGTAGCCTTTTATTTATTTATTTTTTAATGTCTAAATGAATATCCAAGAAGGTCACACATTTCCAGGGAAATCAAAAAAGAAAAAAAAAAAGAAAAAAAAAAGAAAAGCCCACCCTACCCTCCTGCGTGTGCGTGGGGCCACATCAGGCATGCTGGGAAGAAGAGCCGATTCATTAGGGGTCTCAGAGGTTGAACTCAGGGACGAGTTACTGCTGGAGAACTCTTTATTGGCCCTTTTGAAGTTGGAGGTGAGGCTGAGGAAGGATAGCATCAATTCAGTGGGGTCACTGTGCTCCTCCCGCGGATGATCATGTCGCTGCTTGTGTGTGCGGTCGTTGGATATGACCTGCGACAGCGGTATGCTAAACGCCTGCGGCGTAGTCTCTGTGTGAGGAAGGGGGGCAAGACAGGGAGGCCCAAAAGTTCACTTCATTGACTGCTATCATGTCAGCAAACAATCACACTCTGAATCACTTTTTGAGTATGAAAACAAGCATGCGTTCATTCCTCAGATTCAAAACTGAGCTACTGAATCACCACCCAGAGGAAATGCGGCAAGAGAGAGAGAGACGGAGAACGGCGTTGAGTGCTCGATATTCAGAGTCAGGGCGCGCATACTTTCTGAAGTGCCTTTGTAAACAAATGGGGGAAAGAGGAAAAAGAGGGGGGCCGACAACGCCCGAGGATACGCTGTAATGAATGAGCCGCCATTTAAGACTGCCTTTTGTTATTTCCCCTGACTGCCGAGACAGCGGCTCTGGCTTCGCAGTGGCTGAAGATCTCAGCTTCCTCTGAGACTCCTCCGCCGCGCTTGCAAAGATTCCGATCTCTCTTGCGCTTTTCTGGCTATAAAACGGCGGAGAAATGTGTGCGTGGCTTAATCTGTGGAGCTTAATCCAAGTGTCGGAGGCTGGACGGCAGGCTGGAAAGTGGAGGGGAGCGATGTGCTCTGACAAGCCTAAAACAACAGCCGTGTTTGTCCTCACCGGAATGGGGAAAAAACAGCAACAACAGCATGAACACTGATTGGGTGTTCGAAACCCTTCTCAGAGCACAATCTTTCGTGTGGAGCACTCAAATTCCCACCAACACTAACCGCTATTATGTCGTGCTGTAACAGAGCGATGAGAGTTTTTAACCAGCACTGATGCAGAAAAGAAAAGAGGGACAAGACGACCCGGTGTCGTAGTTCCATGCGTCTGCGGCCACAGTGTTGCCACACTTACCTTTGTCTTTGCTCTTCTCTTTAGATAATGAATCCAGCTTCCGCCTGAGAGACTTCTTATGCTTGTGGCCATCTGAAAATAGGCAGATGTGTTAAGGTTGAATTTAAAAAAAAAAAAAAGTTACATATGGCTTGTTTCCTAACCTGCTGTGCAGTTTCAGAGAGCAACCAAATTTGACAAACAGCATAGAGCATGGAGATGAGTATGCGTGGAGCGACTATTTCGTAACCTCTTTACCGGTCCTCCTTCACTCAACAGTGACAAGACATGTTTAAAACATTGTTTTTCCTTTGTTTGCATATTGAGTAAATGCCACTTTCTGTTTAGAATAACAATAAACTGAAGGGTTGTTCCGCACACCAGGATTAGAAACCCATTAAGAAAATTAACAGCGCAGCTTTGAAACGCAGGTCTTTGCATGTCAAACAAAAGAAGCTGTTTCAGAAGGCATGCTATGACTAACTTTTGTCTGGGATAGGATTGTCTGTCTGTCTGTCTGTCTACTTTCTAAAAAGGTTAAAAAAAAAAAAAAAGCTTTGAGACTTAGTTTTAGCCTAGAGGTTCGAACTGGCATTAGGTTGGGTGGTTTGGTTTTGGGTAAGATTTTCTCAGCAGGATAGGAGTACAAGGGTGGGTGGGTGGGTGTGTGTGTGTGTGCGCGCGCGTGTTTTAGTACACTTAGGGATGGTAATGTGGCAGGCCAGGTCGCGATCCCGAAGCAGTCGCCTGAAGGCCACATCCTGGAGTCGAGCCCTCTCCAACTCTGAGAGGTTTTGCAGGGGGACGGGCTTCAGGTCAACAATGCATCCTGACACACTGTTCCAAGAGAAGCCACCCTGAGGACGGACACACACACACACACACACACACACACACACACACACACACACACACACACACAGGCATTTAAATTACACATCAGATGTATCGACCACCGCTGTCACTTTCAAAGTTCATGATGAGTTCAGACTCTTTTTTTAACACTTGCTTATGAACATACAGACACCTTTTTCTGCACTGAGAACGAGGAACCGCACTAATCATTTGCCCACTTTCAATTGTTGGTATGCTCATAGAATAAATCCAAATTACATTAACCTCTATTTTAGTTTGCAGCACTTCATGTAATCATCACAAATTTGTATTCATGGTCTGAGAAAAGAGAATCCTCTCTGGCAATGTTCCCCAGTGAGGAGATTTTTTTAAGTAATCGGCAAAACCTAAAGATGAATTAGACCAACTGTTCTACCTGACAAATCAGCAAGAGCAGTGATCATGCATATTATCCTATTTTACACGAAGCAAAAATATGCCCATGAATAATTCAAACACACTTTAACATAGGCTGACAAATATGAAATGCTTAATCTTAATGCTCTCCCAGGTCCACGCTATGCTGGCCAAAACAAGCTTTATACTTTTTTGAATAGGTGTAAATATAAATGGTTATCAACTCAAAATTAATTGACAGCCATTTTGCGAATTAATTAATTGGTTTGAGTGATAGCAGTGAGGGAAAAAACTGAGTTCTCAGAATCCAGTTTCTAAAATGGGAAAATTTGTGGTTCCAATGACAGTAAACTGAATTTTTTTGGTTTGTGGGCAAAACATGGGCTTTGGGAAACGGCGATGACTGAGCAACTGCGAAACCAAGAAAAATATTGGCAATGATAATACTGATAACAAGATAACCATTCTGCTCATTTGAGATTCATTTATCTAGCATTTTTAAGGATGAAAAAAAAAATCGTAATTCAAGTTTCATCGGTAAACATTGCATACAGACAAAGGAAATCTGGTGATTCAGTCTGAACGACGTGTCAAGCCATCTGATCTTAAGTCATCAACCTTTCGAGCACCTCCATGATAGAGATTACAGTACTTTGATCTAATATAGTAAAGATAATCATATGAGCCTTGTTCCAAAGAGGCTTAGTGACATATTATCTGGATAGAGCTTAAACTAAAGTGGCTCACCCCCATTATAGGAGAATTAGCCCTATGCTAAAGTAGCATACATTTTTTTGTAACGCACGCACACCCACGATAAAGTACATAACACACAGTATGGCTGTAAGTGTAGCTGTTGCCTGCTTGTGCTCAGCGGCCAACCAGCACACGGAATCTATTTAGACAAAATCCACAAGCAATGCAATAACGAAATGCAATAATTTTGATAGAAATCAGGCAACATTCACAGCTATCAGAAAAAAACATGTGTATAAATAGCTATGATTATTGTTTTTTCCCCTCCTTAGCTACATTTTTTTTTTTTTTTTTTTTGCCAGGAATATCCCTTGAGATTGAATCTCTTTTGCGAGGGAGACCTGGCCCAAGAGGCTTATCTGGTCCAACAACAATAAAAGCAAATTTGATAACACGGTGCATTTTAGCATGGTAACAAATGATTGGTAGAAAAAAAGCATATAAGCACCATATATGTGTCCCAAAGATACAGTGAGGGAGCCGCGATGTCGACGTTATGTACACATTCTGGTCGGGCATTCCTCTTGTGTGACTGTATGGGAGTGGAAACCTTCCCCTTATCTGATGTGAGAGTGTAAGATAAGTTAGGTTCACACAGTTTCCCCATTTCCGAGAAGTTATCTATAAGTGCATGACGTGGAATTACAATTCCTGCGCGCAGCATGTTTATTATGTAACAAATGTATGTGTGTCATGCCTGGGCATGACATCTGAGTGCACATTTTTGTGCTGCTATTTTCTTACACCGGCTACGTCAATGTAAAAATTGTAAACGCCAGTTCCAGGTGGTATTGTTTTTGCATTTCTCACACTATTGTCAATGCGTTATTATTTTCCCTTGAGTGTGAGGTTTTAACTTTTGATTGGCCTACTCTAATCGGGCATTTGGTTATCATCCTTGAACTTGTCACAACTGTAACAGAATTTTCCCCCAATGAAATACATCAATCAGCTGTGATATTAAAATCTCGTTTACCATAGAATATAATTCAGCAGTCCAGTTATAAATTCGGAGAGGTGCCCCTAATATTTTGTCCCGTTAATGCATATGAGTGGAATGACCAAAATATTAGGGACACCTCCCAGTATAACCAAATACAGTTCGACAGCATCACAAATTACGGTCGCAGCAACCAATCACTGAAATACGTCAATATCTCTCTCAAACAGATTCAATAAAAATTCAACATGAAACTCCCCCTGAAAACAGAACTTATTGCAGGGCTGTTGCGTTGTATTAAGCATGCAGTGGTTTCAGGGTTATGGCTTATTGGTGTAGCTTACAGCCTAACAATATTTGCATCCTATAGACATATTGGTAGCAGCAAAAAAAAATAACTAATACCAATATTCAGAACGCACATCACAGTGATTGCATTTCAACTTCAGCCAGACAATCCATAGTCATATCAAGGCAGTGAAATATTTTGTAGACACGAAATATTTTATTCATTTTTTTCCCTTATATACTAAATTATTTACTAATCAACTGATGTCTAATCACATATCAAATTCACAAGATGTCTGTTAATTTTTTTCAGAAGCTATACAATACGAGTGCATTAGTGAATGCATTTTCTTTGCAAAGAAATTTTATAAAGTGGGAAGCTCGGACCCAAACTGCTGTTCCCTCTTGTTACTGGAGCCTTCACTTCCATGGCCGAGTGAGCTCATGATTTCTACATTAGCTCACAGCCACAATGAGCTCAGATTAGCTGTGATCGTTAATGATGGCTGGAGTTTAATGATTTAAACATTAAAATACTTGGCATTTTTTTCGCCCGCATCTCCGGAAAAATTGTGATCTGATTTCACTAAATTGCTGCAAGTCCTTTAGCCATAAGGTCAACCATAAGGGTGTTGTCTTTACTGGACAATCAAATTTCCAGCTAATCTAAAATAAAACAAGACTTTGCAAGATCGGAAACTGATTAGCCAGTGACTCAACATTTTTTTTTTTACTTTCGATTTTCTAACTATTTTCTAAGAAAGAATTAACTGTCCATCTATTTCTGTGGGTTTACTTATATATTGTGAAAAGAGAACCACTAATAGAGCATACATGCTCTGTTGTGTCAAACGATAATAATTACTAACATGTTTCCATTGCAGTGAAGATTCACTGGTGCACTTTCCTTGACTTACAGGGTACTTAAACCCTAATTCAAAGCTCAGTTGACTTAAAGCTTTTGTTAGCACTCCCTGGAACACAATGGAAGGAAACCTGCAAGGTAGATCAACAATAAAATGAGATCGAAAACTCAGATTACGCTAATCAACCACACTTGAACTGGATCCAGTTAGGTGATGAATATTCCCCAACTCAGAAAGCCATTCAATAGGGTCTTGTGGGAAAAGTTTTCCACTTGGTAATTCCCACTTTTTTTTTCAGTTAGCTCTGCATTAGACATTTAGATGTGTAATTTTAATTCTTTGTATTGTCTTTAGTTTTTTTTTTTTTTTTACATCCATGTGCAAGGTGCATGGGCAACAATGTTGACAGAACTAAAATAACACAGTTATTTTCAATATTCGGTGACTCAACATCCTGCCATTCACATTCGTAACAATAATGAATGTGGTCTACAGAAACAGCGCATGACTTTGCAAGGGAGAACATCTGATGTTTCCCCCTCATATTCAGTATATCGCAAGATCTGGATCAATAATAACCTCAAACCGCTGTTTACGATAACACCTTGGAGGTCAAACGTTTGCTTCTTTCATGCATTTGTGTATATCTGCTGTTGTTCCTCCTCCACTTTTGCAAACTTATCAAATTCGCTGATCAAACTGCGGCTAAAAACTCACTCCGAGTTCCAGTACTCACGAGGTAAACGATGCCTCGCTGCAGATGGAGATCCCCCATTACAAAGAGCCTGGTCGCCACGGATGACGAGTCACCCCTTGAACCTCAACGCCGGCAATTAAGTCACCTGGGGCCATTTGACTCCGGACGAAACGCCCCCGATAAACGCGGTCCACATGCCCATAGCTGCCGCCCGAGTCCAGCTCTCGCGACCCTGCTTCAAAATGCGGTGCAACTTCAGGAAGCTCTATGAAAAACATCACCGTTGATAGATGCATCGGTGGGGAGGGAGGAAGAGGGAGCGGTCAGCCCTCTCAAGTTAGCCAAACATGATGAAAAGAGAAGCCCTTTCTCCCCCTGCAGGTCGCCGCACATCATGTAAAAGACTTTTCTTTCATGGCACACACACACCCACACACACACACATTTGGACGGATCCCTGTCAAACACAATGTCACCGCCGGACCACCCACACACCTACAGGACGGCTACACCGCACACATGCCGACAGAACATCCACCAAGGCAACAGTCAAGGCCAACCGAGTGGGAATTACACGTAAACCTTCATCCTGTAGTCAAACAATGCAGGACTTACAATGAAAGATCGCGCTCAAACTGCACTGAATAAACCTCGCTCCACCACAGATGGAGCTTAGTGTCAGTCGCCTGTGTTAATTGACAGAGGAAGAAAAAAAAAAAAAAAGCTTACACTGATGTTAGCTCGCTGGTGTCACGCATGGCTTTCTGGCTAAGTGGCTAGCTCTGTTATGCCGCTGCCAGCACATGAGCCAGTGGAGCATCAGCAGAATCACCCGGGAGACTGTCAGGCTGGTGGTTCTGTTAGGACTGTAACCCAGATGCCCAGCTGACCACCCAAGGAACTGTAGACAGGCTCCATCCATCATCATCATCATCATCATCATGACACCCTTTACCTTTCTTTTTTTTCATTTTTTTTTCTTCAGGTTGTCATGTGGTACTCCTACACGTTTGAGTCACTTTTGAGTTAAGATACATAAGCTGCCATCAGGGATGCCAATGATTCATCTCAATTGCCATTAAAAATTTCAAAGATGCATGGACCGGCAGCGTACATCTCGTCTGACGCTTCTGTGGAGGTCGCATGCGTGACCTTTCACAGTGGGCCACACGAGGACGTCCTTCACGTTTGCGACTCAGAAAAAAAAAAAAAAAAACTGGCAGGGCAGAAGAAATCAAGCCAAGAACTTCTTAGTGGTTCTGTGTTGAGAAGTGTCGCAACGTCGTGTTGAGATACGGCGCTCGTACATCATCTGCGCTTGTCCGCCCGACAAACATGACGTGGTTGTTAGCTCGATGAGGCCGTAATGACGTGCACGCAGATGTAAAAAGTCAAATGACTAACTCGACGGTGGAACTCGACATTCTTTCGAATGGCCAGCAGGCTACAGTCTTACCATTTAAAAACAGATTTCTCTCTCTCTCTGTCTCTCTCTCTCTCTCTCTCTCTCTCTCTCTCTCTCTCTCTCTCTCTCTCTCTGTCTCTGTCTCTCTCTCTCTCTCCCTGTCTCTCTCTCTGTCAGCCCAACCGGTCAAAGCAGATGGCCGCCCACCTCGAGCCAGGCTCTGTTCAAGGTTTCTGCCAGTTAAAGGGGAGTTTTTCCTTGCCGCCGTCGCCAAGTGC
>CAAKHG010014807.1:0-16221 GCA_901007715.1 Dactylopterus volitans
CTCTGGGGAAACAATAATCCACAACCGGGGAAAAAAACGAAGAAAACCAAAAACAGGTGGCGGAGAGTGGCGAGCCGCCGCAAACAAAAGAAGTACGCCAAAGCTCACCACACCGTCCCGTTGGCCACGAGGATCAGTCCCTCGGCTGATGGTCCGTATTAAGGCAAAAAAAGACCTTTAAGGAACCACTTCAATCCACTCCTGGAAGGATAGACGAGCCGCAGCAGATCCACCCCAACACCGGCTTCCGCACACGCCAAAAACTCCCCCCCGTGCTCCCCGACACCTCCCCTTTTAACACCTTGGACTAACAGGTGACCATGAAACAAAACATTGTGCATAACAAAAATGCAATACAGTCCTTCCATGTCCCGGGGATACAACATATTGGTCAACTGATTTTAATACGTGACAAAAAAAACGAAATTAGCATACACTCATTCGAATGCCCTAATTTCTGTCACCTAAGGCGCAAGGTGGAGCCTAGTGGAGCCTTACAGGTTTTCAACTGGTTTTGTCCCAGGGACCACCATTATAACCAAGAAGCAACTCAGGGACCACTGCTTTGGCGGATGTTTGTTTTATTTTGCACCAAGCTTAAAATTAAGGTTGATAGACCTATACAGGCTATTTATTTGCATCAGTATATGCCTATTTATTTGTACCTTATGCTAAAAAGAAAAAAAAACAGACAAGTAGTAATGAATGGAAGTGATATGTGGGAAGCCAAGGGCTTATAATAGTTAAGTCATTATTTTCCATTTACAATTTCATGGACTGGCTGCAATACCGCCGTGGACCACCGGTTGACAATCCCTGATATAAATAAACGGTACAGAAATAAAGTCATTGCATTGATTCATATGGAACTGCAAACAGTCTAGCAACCATCGTTAATGTAGAGTCCATGGTGTGAAACAGTTTATATCAAGCTCACAATCTTCTCTGAGGTTTCCTCACGTTAAAAGTCTCTTGGTTTGCTTAGGTCACTATGAAAGAGACAAAAAGAAGCCTAACTGAGTTTCTGAAAATAAATGTTACCCAGTAACAGCTTCTCTCTACATGAGTGATGTTCCTGAATACAACACTGATATTTTAACAAGGAGCAAAAATAATCATGAGTCTTTTGCTGACTGGCAGCAGCTTATACCTGGTCCTCCATCACTGATGCAGCAAGGCTGACGCTTGAGACATCCCCAGGTCAGTCCCAGCATGCAGCAGTGACTGGTCATTTTAAGATATTTCAAAAAACAGACAAACAATAAAACAATGAAAAATGTATCATATTGCAGGTTGTTAAGAAAACACAATGTTGACCTGCACTTCATTAGATTAACTCCTAAAATACAAAATTAGTAAAGTGTTCTATGGTGTAATGTTCACTTAAATGAGATTATATGCTAACTCTGCCCTGGATGTCCAGATGCCGTTAATAACATTGCTGTTTGATAATGATGGTTAAAGTTTGTTAATGGCACTGACAACCAAGTTTAGCATTTTAGAGACTCACTAAGTTACGGTAAAGTAAGTTAGCAAGATTTAGTTTTCGACGCTGCTAGATATGGTAACACATAGTTAAATGTTACCTTAAAAAAAGTAACTTCCCCCACAGTTTCATCCCACAGTTATTCCTTCATGCAATATTTTTCCAAATGTTTACTTGTATTCAGTTAGCTACGAAAGCTGTGAAGCTTACCTCAACTTATGGGAGCTAAGTTAGCAGCGACTTCTCACCACAAAACGGAAGTTACAGCCAGTGCACTCAAGTTGTCTGTATCTGATCCAACCCTCATTTCTCCTCAGCTCTCCCCCTCTTGTCCAAGTACAGAATATCCTGGTTGCAAAAATCCGGGATGGTGACTTCCATAAAGCCAACTCTAAGTTTCAAATCAAGAGTCCACATACCAATGGATGAAGTCATGCTTGCTGTGTCCAGTTATTTTACAGTCTATGGTTGAGCCATATAATGATGACTGGCGATTGAGTTCAGGATCTGGAGACAGTGACTCAATTTTGTGATTGTTGTACAACTGTACAGACTCCGAATGACATCACAGCACATGATAGCAGTGTCTGCATTGTGCTTCTTTTTTTTTTTTTTGAGTCCAGTGGAAGAAGGTGAAAGTGCTCTGTCCTGATTAAAAACTATTTATTTTCACAACACACGGTGATATAAGGGATGGAAGTGAGCAGGTAATCAACAGCCTGTCAGGATTTAAAATAAACCGATTTTCTAACAAGAAAAGGCATTGTGTCTCCATGCTCTGTTGAATATGGAAGAAACTTCCTCGCTTTTTCCACTTTTTTTTCTCTGTCATTTTGAAAATTGGCAAGCTGATTCTTGCAGATTGGTTTCTGGATACAACTGAATACTATTTCCAGCATTAGGTAGTCATTAACGTTGGTAGATAATACCACCCATAGACATATATACGTAGATACCGAGTTGAGTGGGCTTGCCCGCTGCTGCGACACGTCAACGTCGCCGCCATATTAGATGTGGCAAGACTGCGCTGTAGAGTGATATAATACATGCTTTATTTTCATAAAGCACCTTCCTACAAAGAAATTTACCTTAATGCCTCTCATTTATTCATTCGCACATGCACTAATATACTTGCAAACAGTTAGGCACCAAATACAATATATTTAATCTTCTCAGATGGTAAAATAAGAACTTTATTGATCCCACACAGGAGGAATTCATGTTATACCAGCTATAGAGAACAAGGTAGTGCCAAAAAACAAACAAAAACACACAAAAATAAGAAAAATAGAGAAACATTTTCTCATCAACAAAACATATATATATTTTTTTTCTGGTAACAAAATAGTATTTTTGAGCATAAGCTAATTATCAAGTACACTTTAAATAACAAGGAAGTCTAAAAAAAAAACGGTAACGGTAAGTATAATTCAACTAAGTTTAGATTTTCCACAAATTTGCATTTTCATTTAACTCAAGTATGAATCAAGCTTGTCTTTCAGCTCTTCATTTATGAGGTTCTTTTCTCGGAGATCCTCCAGAAGACTGCACACGGTGTTCTTTGCCCTCCTTTCTCTGAAATTGACATTCCTTCTCTGTCTTTCCAGACTCTCCATCCTAGCCAACGCATCATTGAGTCTGGCCCTCAGATCACCAGGTGATGAGGGCATGACATAGGAGTTGTCCTAGTAGAAACAAAAGGATTAATATATAATTCATGTTTATATTACACACTCACTCACCCAGTCAGTTACATCTTTGCTAGTACAAAGTGATGTCAGCTATCCCACATTCCTAAAATCTCATCACTTTACATTTGTTCTCACAGCATTGTGTGTGTGTGTGTGTGTGTGTGTGTGTGTGTGTGCGTGTGTGTGCGTGCGTGTGCGTGTGTGTGTGTTCGTGTGTGTATGTGTGTGCATGTGTGACTGGATACCAGAAAGCATAAAAAGCGGTCTGCCAGAGTCAATTACTCACTGCGGGGAAGAAGGAAGAGAAGCAGATCATAGAGCTCCTATGAAGTACAGCACCCATTGGTCAACACGACCGCAGAATGGAATGATTGTGCCGGATCGGGTGGCGGTGGCGCTCAGGCAGGCGCATATTCTGTGAAAACCCTGGATTTTCCTTTGCATCAGTAGTCAGCACAGAGAAGATCCACCATTAGCATGGCTGCATTCCAGATGCTTGAAGAATAAACAGAGGAGATAGACACCCCAGAGCTCCGTCAGCATTTTTAAAAGATCCTCAGATATGAAAAACAAAGCCAAATCAAGCAGAACACGCAAGTGAGACGACACATATCACAATGGCGGTGATGCTTAAGCGTCCACCAAGTGAGTCTAATTGGATTGGACTATGAATTTAACTTGACGGTGTGATGGGGCAAACTTCTGTAATTATTGAGCAGGTTCTTTGAAGTAGTCATTTAGGTTAATGTGCTTGCAGGGAAGCAGATGTTTCTCGCCATCCGTCACTCGCTGTTGTTCTTCCGAGCCAGTTTCCTTTCCCGAATTTGCTTGCTGTGTCCTTTTTTACGCAGAAAATACTTAATAAGCCTCAGCTGCGGAGAGTTTAGCAACCTAGTGTTTAAAAAATGAACATTTAATGGCGAATTAACATTTAATCCAAAAGTCTTAAGCATCAATTAATTTTTAATCCAATCAAAGTTTAATCCAAAATGAAGGAACACATTCAGAATAGCTAAAAGGTGCCATTTCACTTTTTTTTTTCCGTCTCACATTTTGTTTGTTCATCAGAGCTATTTTAATGGTTGAGGGAAAAGATTGGAAGCAATTATGTCGGAGACGTGAAGTAATTTAAGCTATTTTTAAAGCTGGATAACTGGAAAGTCTGCTGGAGTTACTAAAAGCATCTGAATGAGTGTTCAGCTATGCAGCACTGTCAAAGCTAAATGTTAACCTCATTGTTCTAACTGATCAGACATAAGCTACATTTTACATTTTAATTTTGAACGGTAGATCAAGAACAATGGAATTTACTATGCAAAGACCTAAACTCTGGTTATATTTCTGGAACATCTTTCTTTATTTCCCCAGAATATTATCACAAGGGCATGTAATGTTCGTTTCATGGCACATTGGCTTGATTAAATTTTCACTTGTGCAAGACATCTTCTCGCCAAATGCTATTTTTGTAGCCTTTTTAAGGCACTTTTCACCACCATCAAACCCTCAGTTACGGCCCTGGAAAGAAAAAAAAATGAGTACAATGTATGTGTACGTGAGTTATAAATTGACTGGTGCTAAATTGTCATTTTCGCCTTTGAAAGAGTGTTTGGCTGATGTTTCAACACATGACAAATCAAAAGACCTAATTTGTTTTTCTTAAAGAAGATTTTCGTATCATAATAAAAAATGTGTATTTTTTTAGCACTACATTTTCCATATACATACCCGCCCACACTGAATGAACATAAATCAACAGTTAATCTGTCTCTGACTGTGACAGATTAACTGATGCAGAACATTAGACTCTCTTTCTGAGGTCTGAACAAAACTGTATATTATACTATTAATGCTACATCGTTTGAGGCAATGAAGTCAATTACAAGGTCAGAGCAAGAAAAAAAAAAACACCTACAACAAAAACATGTTAGCAGAGACCAGGAAATATCTGATCATACAAAGGGCATTCAAATATATCTGTTTAGGAAAAGAAGTTTAGTATTTGAAAAAAAAGACTCGAAATAGATTGAAATAATTAAAATATTCACAAATACTGAAAACAGAATAAAGATATAGTTGTGTAAAACAGTCGCAGGAAGATTTGGGAGACAAAGAATTAAGTTTTTTAAGAGTTGAAATGCACTAGTTCTTTTTAAAGAAATGAGCAACTATCATACTTCACAATATTTTTTATATATATTTTTTTTACTTTTATTCACATTACTATTTATATTCTTATTCACATTGTGTTTATATGATATATACACGTAGTACTGTTGTGTAAAGATTACACGACTATCGTACCTGAATATCTTTGATGGCATGCTTGTCTGGAGGATTATATGCTGCATATGACATGCAGTATGTGTGCCTTACTTACCTTCTTGTTATACACATAAAAATGTCAGGAGCTGGAGCCATGATTGCCTACGCTACTGGAATGTTTGCATAAAGATCATTATTAAAATCCATGAACGGACTTAAAACTGTTATCGTTGGAAAAAAATGTCTCTTCAAATACCAGTTCACAATGACCTGCCTCTTTAATTCTATTTCCATCTCTTTTTGAAATAGTTTGGGGTTTATTTTTTATATATTGCACTCTTTTTGTTTTAACACCATACCTTGTCCTATAATTAAACTGTAGAATTTTAATATTGTAATTTGCCTTTCTTCTATCTCTATTTTTCTTTCCTCCATAGGAGACACAGGGAAAAACTCCAGGCTCATTTCTCTGATGGCCGAAGCTTGAGGGACTGCAGTGTCAATGCCTCTAACCTCATGTCCAAATCCGCACCAAGACCTCAGTACAGTCTCCAACTCCAAAAGGTTAGTCTTTTCCTGTGACTGATTTGTTCCCAGTCTTGATCCTTATGATCTTAACCGGTCTTTATCCTTATGATCTTTACCGTATCATCTTTGAAAAGCTTCTCTAAAAGTGCTTGACAGCATTATGTTGATGCTGAGTGTGTTTCAACAGTGTCTTTACTGACTCAAGTCAGTGTTAACAGTCATGACTGACATAGGTTGAGACATAGTGGGGCATTATAGTTGCTGGAAAAAAGAAAAAAAAAAAAACAAGATTAAATGAATCGCGTGTCATGTAAGAAAAATCGACTTGTCATGTTCACAATGACAGATTCTTGTGACAAAGTGCAGATTGGAAATTGTAATCCGTAGCATGTCAGAGATCCTGAATTCACCATGCAAGCGCAGCAGCAATTCGATATACTGTAGTAGATCAGGGCTGTCAACTCTATGGGGGTCTCAAGGGTCCAATCCGACCCACTGAATGGTTTTCCAAATTTTAATGGTGCGCAGAAATATTTTCGATCTACAGCCTCAGTCAAACAGAACCTGTACCAGACCTCCAACTCGAAACAATATAGGTGGAACACGACTGCTGAGAAACTTCCAGAACTTACCTTACAATCCAGGGGGAAAAAAAAAAAATAAGAAAAAACTTGATTTGTGTGTGATGATGCATAACTACAGGAGTGGAAGTGAAAAAAATGCAACATTTTTGTTTGATATATGAAAGAAAATACTGTTGTTCAGTTCCAAAGCACAGTATATACACCTACTGACCTTGTGCCTCTCTGTGATCTGCTAAAAAAAAACCTCAATCTGCATTTATTTATTTAATATATTTTTAATGGTCATTAATTGTAAGCATTTTCAGGACATAGTTATACATGTTTTCTTTAAAGGACAGGGAGCAATTTAGGTGTGGTGTTGTGGGTATTATGCAAATGGGTCGACTGGTCGCTGCAACATGTAAATAAGGTTAAATGGCAGTTTGTTTCCTTCAGTACTCAGAATGAAACAATTGTATTGTCAGATTGGCTTTCAATAACTTTATGGTATTTTTGGAGCACGAAAAAAAAGCACCAACAAGGTGTTAAGAGGATGGCAAAGTAAGTGCAAATGGGATTGAATAATTCATTAATAAAGAAACATTACACAAAGACAGTCTTAGACTGAATGGGCCTGAGGTGGGAAAATTAAAAAAATTAAAAAAATAAAAACATTTATTCACATGGCTTTGTCTGAAAATAAAAATGCAGTAAAATAGATGGCAAGGACTGAAACAGAATGTTGCTTACAACCAACCATAAGCCACCGCGACCAGTTGGAGATACTTCAAGCAGAAGAACCAATGGGCGACATTCATAGCGGCGCTGCTGCAGGACGCATACGTCTCCGATGAGATGATTTTCCCCCACAGAATCTCAAGTTAATTGCAGCCTACTGCACAATTGGAAAGGTCTAATCAAAAGAGTGCAATTGTCGCAGTGCATTCGCAATTTTCCTGAATGCATCTGCCTTGCTTTGTGTTGGAAAATGGTCACCTATGGTGTTCATCTATTATTCCCCTCTGCAACGTCTTCGTCGAGACAAGAGGTTGTATTTTGCCAATGCGAGGCTTTCAATCAACGTTAAGGTTATAACCAGGGCAACTCTGCCCTAATAACCAACAATTTTACCTTAAAATAACAGCTACGGAATCATATTGTTGGTACACTGATTTTTGGCTCTGCCTTTCCCACTTGTCACCTCAAAACCCTGCTTTTGCTTGCTGTAACATGAGCTGATAGGATGGATCTGTAAGCGCAACATGTCGCGGCACTTTCGAGCTAGCTCGGAACTCGCAGCATACGCGTCATCAAGGTGACAGTGGAAGTGGAGGCACAACTCTGACAGGTCCAAAAGCTGACCGTGACAAATGAAAATGATATTAAAAAGAAGCAGGAATGATGTCACAGAGCCACAAGTCTCCGCCTCCTGTTGAAATATATTTCTGGGTCCCTTCTGTCACAGTCTTGTGACAAAATCAGTTGTTTCCTTTCATATAACATTACAGTAGCACTGGCAATCTCCCTGCCGATATAGCAAAGGTAGTAACTTACCAACATTCTGTAATTACCACTATTGTTAAGCAATACTACTTATTGGGGCTTTCATGTGAACCAGGACATGTACTGGCTCACTGACCCTCAAAAATTAAATTCATGGTACATGTCAGTCAAGCGCAGCTGATCACGTTGTCCTCTTATTTGCATGATTTTCTGTTAAATATTTATGTCCTAAAGGTGGGAGGCGTAATTTACTGATTGCCAACAAGTTGCACTTCAAATTACATGCGAAGCTACCTTCAATGCTGGTAAACTCATGTGATAACCAGTGCACCTACTTTTTTTTTGTTTTGTTTTGTTTTTAGTTTATTTCTTTGTTTGTTTTTACTCTTTTGTATTTGCCATTGTATGAAATCCCTAATTCAGGTTGCAGCCTCGCTCTGTCTCTCCTGTCCTCATATCTCTGCCAAATGTAGCATCTACTGAGGCTCTTTAATAATGCAACAGTGTCGAGTGTCACCCACTGAAACAAACACCCCTCAAGCCAGCCCCACCCACAGAACTGCAGCTGGCACTGTCTGAAAGCTTTTTTTTTTGGAGGGTGTCATGCGAAATGATGGCTATGAGCAGTTGACAGCTATGAAGCGGGAGAACATAAAATGTAAATCTGTTTGAGGCTGCGGAGGAGAATTTCCAAAATTTCCAAAATAAGCTAGAACAAATACTACATGCAAAAACACTGCACGCACTTTAGCTGCGGCGCGTGGAAAAATTACGTTTTGCAAAGTGACTGTGACGTTCCACTGACCGGTCTCAGCACGTCGGAGCCCAGTTGAATGTATTTCAGTCACACAGAGTCTCACACTCACCTCCTTACAGAGGGCAGAGCGAGTATTGACTGAGCGAGTGAAGCAATTGAGTGAGAAACTCGTGTTTCCATATAAATTTAATGTGAGATTTTTGAATTGTGGCAAAAGACATCAAATGTGGATTCGGCTTGTTTCTATCAAATGGAGTGGAGCAAATAAAGTGGGTGATTGTTACCGCCCAGGTTGCCAGGGGTAAACGGAGGCGACATTAAAAATCAGATGTTTAAAGGTTAAATGAAAATGTATTAGAAGGAAGTCATATTTTCACACAACGAAAACATTTGCGGCCAAAGGAAAGAACGGGCACGTGAGAGAAATCAGCCTCGTCCAGTCCCGTCTTCTGCCACTCATCCGGGGCCAGGTTGCGGGAGCAGCAGTGCCCTGCCATCCCATTCACATTGCACCCGACCCATATGGTTCCTCCTGCAAACCAGGTAGGGTCTGGGAGACCCTACCTGGGGCCCCCGACATACACAGCTCCTGGGATCATTAGGACACTCAAACCCCTCCACCACAATAAGGTGACGGTCCACGGAGGAGAGAGAAAATCAACCAACCACTGCAATCAAATGGGGACCCATAACAGAGGCTATAGTAATGTACTACTAAGAAAAAAGTAACAAAATCAACACCTCACTCCATAAAAATACCATCAGCACCCCTGTGCCTGGTGTCTCTAACATAAACCACCTCGGTTAATGCAAAATCAGTAAAAACAAATGCGACAACGTGAACTCGGCCTGGCTGCAGTGTCCCAGCCAGCAGAAGCTCCACAAGACCGAGCGTCATGAGGCGCAATGTCCAAAATACACAGAGAAGCAATTTACAAGAAGCGGTAACACAGATCTCACGAAACGGCTGACACAGAGGCGTTGCTGCTCCTTGTGAATCCGACACGATTCTTCTATTTGGTGGAATCAATGGTGACTCCGGACTGCGCCGTCGCCGCTGTGCGGTTGGTCCGGTGAGGCTGCCACTTGCCATTCAGCAGCCTCCCGGGCAGGTCAGGGAGTAGAAGAGGCCACAGGAGGGGCCACCTGAGCTGAGGGCCAACTGAATTGAGGCAGGAGACTGTGAGAGGAGAACAATGAAAAAAAGAAGAAGTACACGCACACATACACGCGGCCCGTAACCGTGATGCAAAGTGTAATTTTGTTCGGAAGCGAAGGAGTCCACCCCACACAGGTCTGTAACCCGCCAGTAAACAGCAGATGGAGCTTACTAAAAAAACAGGACTACACATCAAATGAGAGGGAGACATGTAAAGAAGTCTTGAGGAGTTTCAGCTGTAGCAGATTGTAGCCAGCTATTATTTATCGTTACCATGTAGACGGGAGACAAAGACAAAGAAACGCCCAGATTTTAACAGAGACCATGCGATAGGAGCCTTGAATACCAGTCCAAAAAATGCACATTAAATTCAATGATGGAAACTCAACCTCAGTCAGCCCCAGTCAGACCTTCAGGTCCCGGCGGTGGGCAGGCTTGCAAACGGCAGGCGCTCAGGAGGGTGATTAATCCAACGCGACAGCAAAGATAAGCACTCGTCACTCCAAAGTCCACGACAAGAGTCGTGCCTCTGAACGATTGTATCGTGACTTGCACATCTCTACTCTATCCAGCCGCAAAACTTTTTTTTTTTTCCAGGAGCGGACACCGGCAAGAAGCCAAGGGGAAGGAAAAGACAAACGTAAAATACAGTAATAACACCACAACACAGAGAACACAGGCTTTAATAGAACAGTGTGAGGGAAGCTTAGGGTGGGATGTGAAAGATCGCTGGCGATAAGCACCCTGGAGGGGGGCATGAGCTGTGCAGACCAAGGAAAGATTAACAAGTGAAACCTATTTTTCCACAGATTTGACACCGAGACCCCCAGACCACTGCCTCTCTCCGCCCACTCGCTCAGCTTGCAGCCGTCGGGGGGGAGAGGACGTGTGCTGTGGGTGGTGCAGTCTTACAAGTTCCCAGAGTTTTCCATCAAAGAAAACATTTAAACATTGGCTGCATGCAGCAGAGCAGCTCAGCCTCAGAACACTGCGTTTCTGTTTTTGCTTTTGAGGCAGCAAGGTGGAGGATGAGCGCAGTCGGATGGAAACACGAGGCTGGATGCCGGTGCAGGTGCAGATGGAAGGAAGTCCAATTTGGTCAATGTCTTCCATAAAATCTCTGTGATAACGCGATGCCCCCCACCACCCCCCCCAAAAAACCCCCAAACTATACGTCAGCTCCGTGGACCAAAGCATGATGGCTTCTGACATTCTCCCTCAAGGAATTCTGAGTAGCGATGCACACATATATTATATATGCTGGCATTATTGTTACTCAATGGAATCTGCAGCAACGCTCCATGCCTAAACTTGAGCACCTTTATGTAGTTTTTTTTTTTTTTTTAAATATGCACCTGCACACAGTATGTATGTATGTATATGAATGCATGTTCTACCAGTTTGAGTAAGCCTCAGTATGTCTATTTCACGTCCTTGATCTATCAGCTATTAATGTGCGCACTTGATTTGGAACATTCGGCATTGATACATATTTCTGTGTGAATGTCCCATCTGTCCTTGTGAATACCTATACATATTTGCACATCTGGAAACATTCCTGTGCATATGCTCCTTCCATCTGTGTTTGAATAGCCAATTGAATTGCACACACGCCACCCTCATGTTGTAAGCTCCCACAGCTTCAAGTCACTGTGAGTTATGCAGCATGTGATATAATAAATCCTTTCTAGGCACTTGTAAAGGAAAGGAAACTGAAAGAGAAATGGAAATGTAGAGTTAAAAGCCGTTGCCTCACCCGGGAGAATCAAATCAACACCTCCGTCGGAATATGACTGTCTCAAATAAAGGGAGATGATGTCCACTGTGAGACACACGCCGCACTGAAACGGACATGCGGCTATATGGAGGAACAGACACAAAAGCTAAATTCCCACCAGTGGGGAGTTGATGTGGCAGCAAGTAACTAGTCAAGCCTTACTCATGCAAAGAGACTGAGCCACCCGAAGAAATGACAGAGATGAGCGTTCCGCATTAATTCTTCATGGGGGTAGAGAATAGCAAGAGAGCTCTGTGTAACAACAGCCACGGAAGAGAGACACCAAAATACTCAAAATGAAAGCGCCGCATTATCTTGCACAAAGTCGCACTGGCCATACTCTAACAACCATTCCACCCCTACGTTTTCATGTTGTTGAAAACACAGTGTTTAGCTCTAAATTTCTGTTTTGTGATATTGTCATATTTGTTATATCTTGACACTTCCTTCCTGTGTCTTACATTCATTCGTACCTGACATGGAGCAAGTGTGACCATACAGTTTCCTCCAGGATTGAAAAAGTTTGATTCTAAATGTACATAATAAATGTACTTTTTGGCATAAAGTCTTCAGGGCAAACTTCTCCCATGTGCTTTGGTACAAATAGAATGAACACCAGGACGCGTGTTTAAGCCGAGGTATACAGCTGGTTGCAAAAAGCATTGTTGGACACCGGGGCACTTTGTATTTCGCAATTATATTTGTGTATGTACTGAGTGTACAATAAAATAGCAACCTCGTATAAAACAAGGATTGTCATTCAATATTAGAAATGTAGAAGAATCATAGCATTTAGACGCCTCAGCAGTAAGAGAGCTTCTTGTGCGTCAAAAGTACGCAAGGTTCAATTTTGATGCGTGACTGAGCCTTCAACATGATCTTTGGAGCTGAGAGTTCACATGCAACCACATTTTGATTTTTTTTTTTTTTTTTTTTTGCCCATTTTGCTAAGACGTCAGGGGACCCCCCCTAAGTTTGCACCTGTTTGCCATAAGCATGTTAACAATCTTTTCAAAATTTAAGACAGGAGTTGTGCAGCCATTCAACAACCTCCAGCGTTTCCTTGGCTAATTTCATAGCAACTTCTGTTGTATTATCCCTTGAGGGTACAGCACAGTGTCAGCAGCATACATCATTAAAATCAACATCAAAACACACAGATGGGAGGTCATTAATATATACATGCTGCAAAGCAGTGGTCCCAGAGTTGACCTTCGTGGCACTTTCATGACCCAGGCTTTAAATGCGGGTAGTGTATTGTTTACATTGTACGCACTGATGTCAGCCAGTCAAGTAAGATTTGATTCATTTTTGTGTGTTTGCGGAAAGAGGACAGTTTGCCGGTTTGTTTAACAGTATCTCGTGGCTGACTCTGTCAAAAGCCCAAAGAAAAATGCCCCCGCCGCTGCGCCTCGATCTAGATTTGTTTTAATTACTTCATGGAAGTAGCAGCCTGCTGTTTCGGTTGAATGATTTTTTTGTAAAGCCAAATTGCAGAGGATGTAAAAAAAAAAAAAGAAAAAAAAAAGCCTTGAAATCAAGATGAGCAATCAGTTGTTCTGCTACAACCTTTTCAGTGACCTTTGAGATGGCTGGGAGGATGCTAATAGCTCGATAATTGCTAGCCTCCTGTTAGTCACCAGATTTATACACAGGCGTTTCTATGGCAGGTTACTTGGTATTAGGAAAATAAATTCATTCGATAGATTAGTCTATTATTATGGTTAAAGGGGAGGTTATAGTTTCCGTATATATTTTCTTTTAGAAATGTAGTATCGAGCCCACAAGTCGTCCGCTTTGCTGTTTGTCAAGGTTGAGAGGATTCAACTTTTGATATTATTTGCAGGTGTCATAATAAAGGCACAAACTGAGGATTGAGGTTGGATTGTTGGAAAAACTGTTCCCCAATTTTTGTACAGAACTTAAAAAGTGATTGTAAATATTCATTGGCGTAGCGAGGCGATGGTTTTAAGCAGTGCCCTTGAGTTTGAGTGGCATGCTGTCACATTTGGGCTTTTCCTCTCCAAATAATTTGTCAGTGCTTTTCCATCGTCTTTTACTGTTCCCTTTTGCATCTCATAATTTCAAGAAAAATGGTTGCTAAGCTGCAGTGTGACTTTAGTTCTCAAACCTTTGTAAATTACATGATCAGTAATCAATCCTGATTTTACAAACTTTTTCAGTCCCAAAATTCAGGATTAAACCAGGGCTCGTTTCTGCCATCCATGTGTAACTTCCCTTACTACTCCAACCCAGGTGCAAATAGCATTGTTGGATATGGATACCTGTGTGTTAATGGCATCTGCCGTTATTATATCTGACTGTTCAACTGACAGAGTGTGAAACTTTGTTTTTGTTGTTGTTTGGAAAGGCTGTTTTCGTAACGACATTTTTACATATGTGCAAATTGTTTTGCACTGTAATGTCCGATTCCTGTCTTAACACTTCATGTTCACTGTTCCTGCTCAGGGACTACAGATTAAAAAAATAAAATAGCTAGCAGCTAACTCTGGTGTGGCTGAGAGCTGTGCACTGCCTGAATAAACCCAAAAACAGCCATTGAACAAGTGTTCAGTGAACTAGCTGCCTGCTGTTCTTCTAAGTAATGTCATACTAAGGAGGACTTTGAACTAACAGACTGAGGTTTATGTGGGTAAGTCTGTATCTCAAAGTTGAGGTTATGATTCAAACAAATGGAAGGCACATGGCCTTGAGAGAATTACCCACAGTGCTGTTGGGTATAACAGAAAAAGTAGGAAGAATAAATTAGCCACTTGTTTAACAAGTGTGACAGCAGTGGGGGTGATATGAAAGCCTCTGCAGGTGTCTATGGGATTAATAAAATGACAGGTCAATGCCGCTTGAAAATTAATAATGCTGTCAACAGTTACAAATTAATGCGCTCGCCGGAGCATAATTCTGCAGCAACTTTTTAACATGGCAATGTCGAATAGAGGCAAAATTGTGTTTACTATCAGTGAGAGTCACATCTTTGCCCAACCTGAATATCGCTACCGGCTCATATGGCGTCCCACTCGATGAATGGTCAAATATCCAATTATGCACAGTTCAGGACCTGTGATTTGATGGTAATCCGGGAGGATTAATGCTACTCTCAGTGCATAGATTTAACTTTCTCCCTGTTATATAGCTGATAGTCAAAGCAGTGATGCATTTTAATGCCTCCTCAAAGGCAAAAGCCATGGCCTGAGGCATTTTGTTTTCAGGTTGTCCATCTGTCTGAGCCTTTTCTCGTGAACATATTATCTCCGTTATGCCTTTAGGGATTGTCTGATTAGAAATTGGTGATCAAGGGTCAAGGTCACTGTGATGTTGTCCGTTTTATTCTCGTGAATATGTTATTTCAGGAGCACCTGAAGGGAATTTCTTTAACTTTGTCACAAATGTCCACATGGATGAGCGCAGTACATTTTACTGGTCAAAGGTCATGGTCACTATAATCACACGTATCCTTGCGACTGCGACTCCTCAGCAATGCCGGGGGGGGTTTTCATTTTTATATCCAAAAGCTCAAAGTTGGGTTTCGCTGCAACATCAAAACTTTTATGCCATTATTCCACAGTATAACTCAGGAGCAGAACAGCTTTTCTGAATTCCTCGCTACATTTATTGTACACCTTAAAACAACACCTTGACTGGTTGGTGGCTGCATACAACAGGCGGGTGATAGCTCTGTTGTGTTTTTTTTTTTGTTCCTGTATTCTCATTTTGTCCCATCGTGAAAGAGACCCACATTGGGTTATATTCATCCAGGCTTACAAACGGCATTAAGCAAGGCAAAAGTGAGCCAGGAGGAAGCAAGTGAAATGGGCTATGCCATGCAGGTCTGCCATTGTCTGCCACCAGCTATTTATTTTATCCCCTAACAAAGATATCATGCTCCAGCAAAGTTTGCTTCAGCAATTGCTCCAAAAAAGTGGGGCCTCTCTTCACCCACAGGCTGTTTGAGAGAGGGTGGCCAAAATCATCCTATTTTCTTGTATAACTAGCAGTAACGGCTCCCCCTGGGAGTCACGGGTGTGAGGGAGGAAAAGAGAGGCTCATCCGGCATGAGAACCCTGAACCAGCTCCGAGTCACATCCTTTAATGATGCACAATCAGAGAGAAAGCAAGGACAGTGCAGGGAACATTGAAAGTGGAATAACAGAATTATCTCACAATTATCTGATTTGGTGTTTCACAGGGGAAGCGGTCTTGGGGGTGGAGGGGGTTCTTGGGGCTTTTGGGACCATTGGGGGGGCTTGTTGTAAGATAATGGTAGTAATTTTGATAAGAATAAAGGGAGGGAATTTAGGGAGCGAATTCTTTAGGAAACCATTAATGTAATCTTGTGTGGGATTAATTCTTGAGTGTAGCATGAGTGCTGTGAGGGCCATTGTGAGGGTTTTTTTTTTTTTTTTTTTTCCCCCCACAAATGTAATTCGGCAAATGAAAGGAATCACCAGCTGCGTTTGACTGGAGCCTCTGTTTGTCC
>CAAKHG010014811.1:0-11333 GCA_901007715.1 Dactylopterus volitans
AGACTTTTCTTGGGGGGATTCCTGAAATATTGCATTCGTAAGGATGGGGTGGACCCATGGGTGGATAACCTTGGAACATAACGCCTCCAGCCTCGGCTCTCACTGACACAGAAGCGCAAAAACATGAAAAGGACATGTCAACATGTTAAAAAGTTGTTTGTCAAAAGCATGTTGCCATAGATGTGATGATTAAATTTGTAAATCTCATTTATCCAGCCACCAGTGGCAGCACTGAGCTCACTGCAGATTAACTTCACGGCAGTCAAATGAGCGAGAATAAAATCAATATCTTGGCTTGACAGAGGAAGAGAGGTTTCTTTGTGGAAGTAAATCCGTTTTTGTTGCTCAAATGTTGCTTTTTCTCACCTGAAAGCTCAAACGAACAATTGCCACGTTTGTGGGTAAAATGTGACGGCACAGAACCATCCCAGTATCCACAGGAATTTTGTACGTATTGGACTAATCCACACCTCCATTCCCGAGGTCGTTCCAAAGAAGGTAGCTCAAGCAGTGTAACAGAAAGTAAGGATACGTGGTGGTGGTGCAATATATTACATGTTCTTGCACAGATGTCATTATTGTCTATTTAAATATACAGTATATACTCTTTTCTTTTGTTACCTTTGTCTTTCCTAAACCTTATTCAAGTAGTTCAGTTACCCCTTACCAGAATTCAATAACCATAACTATGTTCTTTAACCTAAACTACACAGTAGTTGCTATGGGCAGAAAGGAATCAAGAATTTAGACAGAAAGGAAAAACTTTGCCTTTGGATGTTTTTCAGAGCTTCCATTATTGACATTCTGACCAACATTTTTTTTTTTTTTTTTAAATGATTACTCCAATTTCTTTTTATTTTAGCGCGGGTGGGTGCATGGCCAAAAGCCTTTTAAGAGTAAAGGAAAGAGAGCAAGCAAAAGACATAGGTAGACAAGGAAAGAAAGAAAGAGACATTGGTCTTGTTTTCATTAGTGTGGCATTATCTAAGCCTGTTAATTAACCCCCTAAGGCCCCCTGCATCAAGATCAGAGGAAAAGGGGAGAGGAAGTGGAGAGGAGGGCAGGAGGAGAGGAATCAGTGGGGTGGAGGTGTGCGTGCGTGTGTGTGTGTGTGCATGTGCGTGTGTGTGTGTGTGTGAGTGAATGTTGTGTGTAGGGAAAATGTATGACTACCATTGCCATAAACACGTGTTACTCGCCACACAAATCCAATCACGCTCAAAAATCTCAGTCACCTTTAGTGCACTGTTATTATCCTATCTCCAGTTACGCAGACACACACACACATTCCACTGTTATTTAATGGGGAATGAAGTCAATGAGAAGAGGCTGAGAATAAGTGCACTTTGCTTCCTAACAATAAACACAAAAACATAATTATGTGCGATGATGATGTCCTCCACTTGCTTTTCAATAAGGTTGAGGATACTGTGAGTGTCATCTGGGAAAAAAACTTTTGCAGTGATGACAGGAAACATGGGAGACAGGTGAATGCTGCTATGACGTTGCAAGTAACCCAAAAGGTTCTTACGGTTGATGGTTTGTGGCCAGTATTAGAGCTATGCAGTGGCTTGAAAAAGTGTTGTCTTGCTTGCAACTTGTGAGAGGAGCTATCTTGAGATGGCGACAGATGGCAGATATATGCCATTTCATAGACGGCAGCTTTTAGTTCAATACCTTAATGCTGATCATGATCTTCATGGGCCTTTGTTTGAATGCGTGGGTTTGTTCCGAAGTGCATGGATTTACTGAGCCTGAATATTGTGGTTCACTGTGTGCAAAGCAGGTAGTTGGAGAACTGGCGCTGGCTGTAAAGCCATTCATGAAAGGAGGGAATCTAGAGAAACAGTTTTAGGTGATGGATATTTGTGAGGAAGTTACTTTAATTTGGGGTTTCACATCCATTACACATGTTGTATGCATTTCAATACACTGCAGACAGTGGTCGGCAACACTGTGTAAAAGAAAAATAGAGGATGAATTTATGTATCACATTAGCTCTTTGACCACTTAGGGAGCTGTTAGAATGCGTTAGAGCTGTTGAGAGATTAGGCTGCAAAACAAACAAAATACCAAAAAGAAAAAAGTGGCACACGTGCACACAAACTGCATGTCTGGTGCACATAGTACTTGTATCCATTTGCATGAAACACACTGACATAGTAAACTGTGCTTAGCAGCGGCACCCACTGGCCAAATTCAAAATGACATTAAACAGAACTTCAGGGCTGCAGAGATTTCACTGGGTACATTCTGGTTTTGTTATTAGTCGCCGGATTGAAGTACAGACTGTGTTTTCATGTAAAAATGTCACTGCCACAACATTCTATGGGAGAGATTATAATGATAAATGTTAGATGCGGAGGATGTCTTGCTTTCAGCATATTAGTTAATATGATCAACTGGATCCTTGCGTCCTCACTTTCTCAAGGCTATGAAGAAAAGTATGGCCAACGGCAGCACCCTGCAGCCCTAGAGCGGGCCGCAGGGTGCATCTGCAGGGTCTGGATCTGGATTTCACCACCAAAACCATGCAGTTGAAGACCCAGGTGGGCATTCTGGACACATGGGAGCTCCAGAGCCATGTTAGAGCAGCAGGACCATCAGACTCAGCTGCGTTAATGCCCTGTTAATGCTCTGGGCAGGGCACACTGATCCTTTGACGTTTTTCATCCCATGTGGGTCTTTACGGACCATTCTGACCCTTCACCCAAGACCAGTTTGCCATGGGAGACCCTACAAGGGGCTGCTGCCCCTGACAACATACCTCCTGGGATCATTAGGACACTCAAACCCCTCCACCACGATAAGGTGATGGTCCATGGAGGAGTATGATTAATTGAATCAGTTCTATTAAAGAGATGCAAAAGTATGCATGATTTAAAACTTTTGAAAGGTGTGACTGTAACTAATTACTAAATTTCAGTGACTTTCAGTCTCCATCTCTGAAAATAATCAGCTCTAATAACAGTTTGATAAAAACTTAACATTAATGTTCATCCTGGTGAGGGAGAGGTTTATTGCATTAGTTAGATTTGGGATTAATTGGCAGGCGAGTTGATACTTAGCTGAGGTGCTTGTGCTCAGGAGCACGCAATTTTTTTTTGTGTCTCAGTTTTTCAATTTGATTCCCCAAAATTCACTGGGATTCAGTATGTAAGGGCTCATAAGGGTGTGTCGCTCCCCTCAACCGCTCTAGTCTTCTCGGGTCCACAGCATTATGCTTCATAATCTAAACACCAGCTGCCACAAAGACAGAGAATAAGAGATAGTATGACACATACACAGCGATGGGTAAGAGAGAGAGAGCCACACAGAAGGTGTGCGCAATTAAATGTGTTAAACCATCTGCCGAATAATCTGCATACATGATAAGACCCCGAGATTGCTCAGCAAACCAACACGTCCTCCAACCTAAATGACTGTAGAGCCCAGCATGTGCCCTCCTACAACTGTTACATTTGTCATCTGTCACTCAGCTCATCATCAATCAAAGGTTGTTTTCATCACTTAGATTATGCTAAATCTGTGTATTTTTCTTGGGAGGTTTGCTTTCCAGTATAAGCATTTATTAGAAAGAACTATACATATTTTTTTCAAAAGAATGGATTTGGACAGTGCTGACAGACAGCGTTGCTCTGCCATGGTGATGTTAAATTGAAAATAAAAAAGCATTTGGCTGCCTGGGAAGCAATGAATGACAAACCACATATTTGTATCATTCTTAGTGTGATCATGTAATTAATTTTGCAGAAAATGAAATGCATATCTTGCTAAACTGTCCTTTTTAAACAAGAATTGCTAAAACTCCACATACTGTAAAAAAAAAAAAAACAGTCAGCTATTGGTTGCTTAATTATATTTTTATTATTATCATTGTTTATTGTTTGCTTGGCTGATATTTGGAACTGTCTTTCCACAGAAAACAGTTCCCTCCTGCCGCTCAAAGTCATGATTAGAGTAGAAATACTGCACCTAAGCAATGAAGCTGTGGTCCATAAAACCAAAACAATGAACTGAAGGATGCTAAAATGTTCTATAGAGAGCCTGATTAATCTATGTGGGATTAGCTTTACATATCTTTACAAGTGGCACTCTCATTTCACATAAGTCATTTGATCAACGAGAGCATTTGTTGCATTTGATACATTGGTAATAAAAAAAAAAACAGTACAGCTTAATGAGAACGGAGGATGTTGTATTCTTCTTCCAAAAATAAATACATTTACATTAATTCAAACAGCCTGAAGGGAATTTATCCCTGTCTGCATTCCCTCTGATGAATTAAGAGCATTTCCTTCAATGAGCTGGCGTGTCGATCGAAAATTGGCCTGAAGTTTGGGGAATAGCGATTTGGTCTGTTTCCTAGCTTAACTGGAAAAACCACCAAACAAATAACACCTGGGGAGGCACTTAAGGAGAGGAGAGGAGCTGTGTTTCAGCATCAAAGCCAGCTAAAACATCACCACCGGGGACTAGGTCCCATGTTAAATACTGAACTAGATTATTAATTGCTTTACCAGTAGGACCTGTTAATAAGAACCCAGAATAGCTCCTACTTTCTGTCTTCATCTCTCACTCATTTTCATTTCTGCTTCTTTTCTGGTTTGTGCTGCTGTTCCTTTTTTTATGTTTGTGCATAACGTTTGCCTCATGCATTCATCTGTTTGTTTGCTCATTGACTCGGACTTGTGGAACCCACACTCACTGAGTTTGATACTACTCATACTACCACTCGCATGCTCACTCGCTTGTTTATTTAATTCATTGATCTTTCCCAATCCAGACCTTCCAGCCTCTACCCATCCACCTCCTCTCTGTTTATGTATTCCCATAGAGGGTTTGCCATAGACGGGTCCCATAGAGGGTCTTGCCATAAGCAGTACCATCCCGATTTGGCTCCAGAGTTCTTGATGAGCACACACACACTTCAATGTCTCTTTCTAACTGTGGCCACTTCCTGGCCAGGCAGATGACATTCCACATCCCTAAAACAAAAGGGGTAGCACACCAAGACCCCTACCTCTGCCTCCCTCACTTTTGGCAATGCATCCAATGCCAATGCCTTTCCCTGCAGCTGGACAACCGTAGAGAGGTGGCTCCACATGCCTGACAGGACCCCATGAGTCATGGCTCAGCCACCACTTGCCTCCTGATGAGCTTGTTTCCTCGGCCTGACTTGAGAAAGATATCCATCTTCTGGATGATACATTGAAATTGCGGACTCATCAGCTGCTCTTCATCTCTGCTCTTAATAAACCCTCACCTAGGAACACTTTTGGGGAGCCCTGCCAGGATCTAGTAATGTTTTACAACTCGGTCCAAGGATCACAGGTATATGCACCCTCTCCACTGTCTTAAGGTAGCAGTTCTTGGAGTACCTGCGTCAAGGAAAGATCAAGTATCTTGAGATCTTGTTCATAAGTGAAGGAGCAATGGCTCGTGGGCTCGTCAGGTAGATGTTAGAGTGAAAGAAGGAGGTGAGCCCAAAGCTGGTGCTCTTGATTTAC
Source organism: Dactylopterus volitans (assembly GCA_901007715.1). Classification (NCBI taxonomy): domain Eukaryota; kingdom Metazoa; phylum Chordata; class Actinopteri; order Syngnathiformes; family Dactylopteridae; genus Dactylopterus; species Dactylopterus volitans. Next base: position 5,511 of record CAAKHG010014811.1, read on the forward strand.
CACGCAACATTCCAACACTCACCTGTGGTCATGAGTATTGGGTTTTCAGTGAGGGGTTCTGCATCTGGAGTGAGCTGCTCCCTAAGGTTGAAAAGAGCCAGCTCAGGTGGTTCAGGTGTGTCATTGAGATGCCTCCCAGATGTCATCCCTTTGGAGGTGCTCTGGGCAGGCGTGAGTGGTAGAAGGCTCTGGGGTGCACCCAGAACGTGGTGGAGGGGGGACTATATAGCTTGTTTAGCCTGGAAACATCTCTCTGTCCTGTAGAATGAGCTGAAGGACATCTCGGCTACCTTATTCAGTTTGCTACCACTGTGACCCTTTGTTCTGGATAAGTGGCAAAACATGGATGGATGATGCTAAATCCAATAAACTTACAAACTGAGTTAAAAATGAGAAGATGTCACCAGACGAGCATGGGCGAATGGTTTTCTCTCTGTGGCGACAAAAAGTCTGTTCCTGTTTCTGTCAGAGAGGTTTGTCCCAAAGCTGGAAGCCTTGTTTATTTATACCCTCAATCATGGCTGCTTCATTTACCTGAGAGAATGTCTGCTGAGTGGAGAAGGTGTGATTTGAGAACTGAGATATTAGGCCCTCACTCACTCACTCACTCACTCACTCACTCACGCGAGCCCACTTACTAACCCGTGCACTCATGAGTTCTTTCATTTTCCCACTCACAGTTATACATCTAGTCAGACATCCCATTCATATCATTCAACCATTCAAATTCATTCAGTGTCTCATCTCTGCCTATTTGTTATGCTAATCGTTTACCTCCTTTTATTACTTGTATAATGTGCATAAGTGTTCACTCATTGACTTATCAGCCAGTTACTTGTGTTGTTTTTCACCAGACAGAACTGACACCATAATGCTTTGTGTGTATGCAAGTGCATGTGTGTGTGTGTGTGTCTGTGTGAGCGACACATGGTCTTGCCTTCTCTTAAGTTCCCGCTGATTTGAGGGAGGCAGAATCTGTTGCTGACATGTCGCTATACACAGTTAATGGACACCCAACCGTGTGTGTGTGCGTGTGTGCATGTGTGTGTGCGTGTGTGCACGTGTGTCTATGTGTGATCTATGTCTTTAAGCATTGAAGAGAAAGAAACATAATAAATGAAGGCCAGTGGTGGCCTGGCAGATATGTTGGCCGTCTGCTTCTCACTCATTTCTGTCACAAAGAGCGCTGGCGGTTCGGCTGCATTAATCATAACTAGCTAACTTTGATCGGAACACACAGAAATAACAGTTTAAAGTTATGGAAACAGTCAGTAAACACAGAGCGGCATGCAGACAGATGCTCGAGATAGCCCGGGAGAGGGAGAGTGGACCTGTTTGCAGTCCTGGTCTTGTGCAAACAGTTTAGTTACAAAATTAGCTGAATCAAACTTCCTGAGGACCTCAACAAATCTTTTTTTTTTAAGGGCCCGAGGACGCCAGCACTCGGCTCAGAGCAGGACAAACGCAGCTGGGCAAAACAGGTTACGCGGTATCTTACGTCACATATTAGTGGGTGGATAGACCTGCTTTTTGTGTCCAGTGATGCAAAATAACATTTACTGTGTGCTGTGGTTGTGCGTAGTTTTAGAACAGGAGCGGAATGTTTCAGTTTTCTGTTCCTTCACATTACGTTTGCTGTGGATTTTTACTCGACTGCACTCATCTGACAGCCATTTCCAATCTAATTTTGCAGACTAGAATTATCTAGAAAACATAGGAACATATGGTAATTTAGAATGAATAGTTACAGATTAAATCTCCCATTACATAAAGATATTAAAATTAGTACTATGTACATTGAAAAGAAAAGCTTTAAATGTACTTATTAATCTATAATTTTAAAGTAATAACAGACATTGTTACTGTTGACTTTTTACTGTTTAGTGAATGAAGTGCATTTAGTTCCAAGCAATTTGTGCATATGTTTTATGGGATATTCCTACATTTTTATTTAGAGGATTATATTATTTTATTTCAGTAAATCCATGCACCAATATTTGCAGACTGAGGGATGAGTAATTGTTGCAGATCATACACAGTGCAATATGGCTATGAATAGAAATTCTGTTGAAATTTGAGTTATCATTGTCATTAATTTTGACCCAATTTTTGATGCCAGAAGTTACTGAAGTAAACTGGGTTGTGTTAATTTAAAAGCTTTTGCTCCACCCCGCGTCTTCAATATCCCGTCTCACTTTAGGGCATCATGTAGGGTAATGTAAAGCTGAAGGGTGACGAGTGAATCATTTGAACGTGGCAGGTGGAAAATGTCAGTCCTCCCAATTGTGATACCCCCAGCTATTTGAGGCCAAGCACTCATGTCATAAGACTAATACGGCAAGTCTCCCTTGATGGCCAAAATGCATAATGGTGCCAATCAATAAACAGATAGAGACACTCAACAGACAGATTCGTAAAAACGCAGCCAGGCAGCTATTTTTTTTTTTTTTTTTTGCCACACATGCTGGTCATGTATCAGTCGTGTTTGCCGGTAGCAGGTGTGAGTGAAACAAGCTTGCGGCTGGAGAGCGGCGAGCGTTATCAACAGGCTGAGCTGGTGTGTTTGTTGGTGTGCGTCTCGCTGCCCGGCCTCTCCTCCAGGACTTGCATCGAATTTATGAAAAAAAGATTGGAAAAAAAATGAGGAGAGTGGCGAAATAAAAAAAAACAAAAAAAAAAACAGCTCATCCAGTTTGTCACACCAGTATGTTTGTCTATACGGCCGCGTGGTTTTGCGTGTCCGTCCGGCCGCACACGTGCGTTTGTGTTTTCCTTTTTCACAGAGATCATCTTGTAAACAAGATCAAGACTTGGAGCGTGTGTTTATTCTCGGTGTGGCAACCTGTATGCAGAATAATCTGATGCATCATTAAAGGAGTTTAAATTCCTGTGGATGCAACCGGCATGCAACTTTTAAAAACCTCTACTGGTAGAGCTATTATTTATCCCTTTTCATAAGCTCCGTGCTCTTCCTTATCTCCCCTCCTTTTCTGTCTTTTTCTCCCCTTTCTGTACGTATTGGGGGAAGCCTATTTGTCCGCTTTAAGTGAAATCGCTCAGTTCTTTGAGGAAGAGACTTTGGAGACCATTGGTAACCAGAGGAGAGCGAGAAAGAAAGTGTGTGTTTGTGTGTATGTGTGTGTGTGTGTGTGTGTGTGCACGAGAGCGAGAGAGTCCACCTTCCAAATAAGTTCCATTAATCATGGGCCAGAGTCTAATGTAACTAATATTTTACAATTAGAGGAGACAAGATGGAGCTGGAGGCCATCTATCTCCCTTACACCACATGATCATCGATTCATAAGATCTGAAGGGGGAGAGAGAGAAAGAGAGAGAGAGAGAGAGAGGGAAAAAAAGAGGGAGGCCACAGCACACTGGCCGCTCACAAATACACGTTTTGCCAGGGTGCATGCTGACACACCACCAGACGTTAAAACACACCCACATCCACAAGCACAGATGCTCAGCAGGAAAACAGACGGATGCATGGAAATGAGGGAACAAGCTGTCAAATGATCATTTGTCAGGATTTGTTCTGTCAGAAATCCAACCGCTAATACCAATTACTGTAAATTTCAATCTTTTTTTTTTTCTTTCAAAAATATAAATATATATTTCATTGAAATGTTTGGGCAGGTTTTTCCCCGATTTTGACTCATTGCCCCATTTTCCATGAGACTGACAATTCACACAAAATTCACACATGAAATAAGAAATAAAAACAGCACACCCTGTCATTTGTGGTACTGGAATCAATTTATTTATTTATTTTGCTAATTTTCAGATTGTTTCAGTAAATGATGCAACAGTTATTAAATTGTTGCTGTCAGTGTTCATGCAGCTGACCTGCCATTTCAGCATCACTTTCCTTAGTTGTGTCATGTAAGTTATAATAATTAGTCCAAAGTTAGTTACTTAAGTTAGTTAATCAAACTCTATTTAGTCATAGATGTACGTTTTGCATTTCAAACTAAACAGATTAATGCAGACTCTGGTCTCACATGTCTTTTATTGTGTAATTTAGGTTTTTTCCTTCTTTTTTGCTCTGCTATGTTTTTATGTAAATGCAACTGTAATTGCGATATATAGTAAGACAAGCTTGTGTTTTTAAGAAATAAAGCCTCTGAGGAATTGTATTTAAAAAGTAACTCTTTCCTTGTTTTGTCAAAAGCTGAGGACAAATTAAGGGACAATTTCAGGGATAAAAGAAAATTATCTGAAACTCTAATTGGAGAAAGACAATGGCAAAGGGGAGGGTGCGGACATCAGGTCTTAAGCATTATGCAGTTTGTGATTTTGAAACCTCATACATTTTTAATCAGGAACTAAAACTTAAGTCTCAAAATTAATTTATTTCTTTACTATATATTGGATGATGTTATCTAAATCTATTTCCATCCATTAAGCGTCCTATGTTGCTTCAAAGCCTTCTCCTCAATGTCAGGAATCAAATTAAGGTCAGAAGAATTTATATCTTATGACTTTATTTACTTAAAATTAATTCAAAAGAGATGAAAGGGGTTTAAAGTATGACGCCATTGGTGCTCTGTTTTTCTTTCTGCCTTTCAACATGTACCATCCTCAGAGGGAGAGGAGGAGAACGCGCTCTGCACCAACACCTGGTCTGCTGTGCCCTCTAGTGGTGAATTCCAAGAATTGCACTGCCGGCTCGCGGGCCGATTTAATGTAAAGAAGGAGGGAAAATTAGAGGCAGCTGAAGAAATGGGCAGGAGGATGGGTTCATCTGCAGGTCACCATCTGCCCGGCGACCAACCGAACACTGGCACACTGCGACTGCAGCACAGCGTCATCTTAAACACATCAATCCACACGTAAATGCAAGCGCACACAGACAATTATACGACAAGCGAGCATGTACGCACAAACATGTGCTTACACACACGGCTGCACAACACCGCGTGGAGGGAAATGAGAGGAAATGGATACTGAAGAGGGGGGTGGGGGGGTGTTGAAAGACGGGGGGAGACAGAGCAAATGACAGGAGAGGAAGTTAAATGAAGGGCAAAGAGCGGTGTTCATCACACTGTGAAAGAGGTCGCCTCAAATGTTGAAATTGCGAGGCTGAACAAGGAGCAGCGTTTCACACAGATACGCACACACACGCACGGACACACACACACACACACACACAGTGGGCCGGATGGAGTGTAAGATGACCTAATGTGCTCTTTAATCAGGCACATGCGAACCATTACATGGACACACATGCGCACCTACCATGGACATACCCTCACACACAAATACACATGTACACACCCCGTCCCCGGTACGTTATACAAGCACAAATAACACACACACAGGACAAGCATAATCATCCAGATTCCTGCTGGTCAGTCTTACATCCAGCATTTGTGTGGGTGTGTGTGTCCGTGCGTGCGTGCGTGTGTCTGTGCGCGTGTAAGCATGTAGATATAAACCAGTCAAATGGTAACTTTCTCCGGATGTGTGTTTTATTGAGAACAGACTTGGGCGTTTCATGGCTGGAGGCCCCCCACATCTGGTGCGGTCCAGCTGATCCGTTTAAAAATTAGTCAGGCATTGACCTGGGCAGCGTCCCAGTGGCTCGGCAGCCTTGGGGTCCTGATGTTAGGTTAACGCAAATACGGATTCCATCAACGAGAGCAGATCAGGTTTCAGACCACAGAGGAAGCCAATGAAACCATAAAATATTTTCTTCAGAGTCAGCTAAAGAGGCCGGGCTGTGTGGGCAGGAAACCTTGTGTTAGGTTAACTTAAACAGCATTTGTGGGACCTTTGTTGAAACATTTACTGGCATGTTGAGATATACAGGCTTGCACACAC
>CAAKHG010014814.1:12311-38333 GCA_901007715.1 Dactylopterus volitans
CAGGAATTACGGCGTCATAATATCCGTGTCAGCCATCGTTTATTCTGCGTGAACATATGAAAAGCTGCATCTTTCTTCAGTTTGCAGCTTGCGATATTTATAGAAGGCTCTTTTCTTTTTCTTTTTCTGAACGTCAGCCAAGCTGCTATACCGCCGTACTGCTGATCCATGTCCTACACACCGCATTAGGCTCCGGGATATTGGAGACGTCTCCGTCTTTCCTGAGAATGTTAAAGAGCTATTACACAAACAGACATTAAAATTCCAGTCAGATTGCGCAGCTTATTTGTAGCCGTGTTTCCGGCTGCGGTGTCAACCTATCAGCTCGGCGAGAGTTTCATCACTGTGTGTTTCGTTCAGTGAGCAGACACATGGATCACAGTTCAATTAAAGTCCCAAGGTCGTGCGTTTGATGGCGTCACGCGTAAAGCCATCCCCCGGACCTATTTGTCTTTGTTAGAGGCTCATGTATAATTCTCCCGGATACAAAAGACGGATTGGTCAGATTGTCCTGTCGCGAGTCTTGCCAGACCCTGCCTTCATTTGAATTTGTCCTTCAATCAATTAAATCAATGAAAGGAACTAATCAGAGAGGGGACAAGCGGCGCAGGCGCACGCTCGATTTCACATACAGCGATGCCTGCGATGGTTTACAGGATAACGCTGTGGGAGAATGACATTATGTGGCCATTCAGTGGTGTCGTAGGCCCACTAATTAGGAGAGAGGCAGTTTGAATTCAAACAAGTTGCTGGATGAGAATAATTAAGTGATTCCAGCATGCACTCCTTCCCTTTGATGTATTTTTCCCTCTTTGAAGAGAGTAAAAAAAAAAAAGGGAAGAAAAAAAAACAGTTGTATCGGCTTCTTGTTAAAATATTAATCTGTGGTAAATAACCAAATTCGATGGGTCCTCGGTGAAATGTATGCATGGCACACCACATTTGTTTACCCTTGTTCAGTGACTTGAGGGACACAGGCTCCCTGACAAGTTAAAAGAGCTTTATTTTCCATAAAATGTACTCGCGCTTTGGGAAGGTTGTAAGAAGCCCAGTGAAGCGGGTTTATAATGATGCATGGGACTGAGGTATTAGGCTTAATCAGCTGAGCTGATGGTCAGCCTGATGCTGGTGTGCTGCCTTCACTCCCTACACTATTTAAATCTGATCACTGCCCACTCTTTGATCACAATAAGAGAAACAAAACTCATTAAAACCATAATTCTCGGTCTTCATGAAACTCATTAGTGGCGTAATGAGGGCGACCTCAAGGAAGGCCATCGCTGCCTCCAAAGTACAGCCCAACTGGCTGATAGACAGTGGAGTTAAGGTACTTTGAAGGGGAGGAGAACAGATTTTTGGATAGGGTGAAAGTTATTATGAGAGCATAATTTACCATCCTTAATGGAACACCAATTTTGTTCTTTTTAGCAATGCGAAAGTAATGCTTAGTCAGGTCCAAATGGAATTCACTGATGGTTGCTTTGTCTCTATGTAAGGGAGGCAAAATGACATTAATAGTCTCAGTTTACCTTGTGGGTTGCGAGTGAAATAGTGAGACATCATAGACGAAATGTCAGTAATAAATTCAAATTAATTCTTTCCTCTGCATCTTTCCTCATACCGTCTTAAAAGGTCTACGTTTGGGAATTATGCTCATTTGGTCTCCTATTATGTTTGAGGGGTAAGAATGGAGCTGAGAGGCAGACTAGCTTAGCACCGACTGTAGGCAGAGGGAAAGCTCAGCAGCTCTGTCTGAAACGGTCTGAATCAAAAGATAAGACATATGAAAGGGTTCTCCAGAGGTTTTGTGTTTCGCTGTCAGAACGTTCGCAGGGACTCACAGGAGACAGATTAGAAAAGATGATTGATCTTAATGAAAGCAAACGAGACGAAGATATGCTGACATTTAGTCCTCCGAATAAATACAGCCACGCAGCCACTGGATCCTACATTTCCCAAAATGCAACTCAAAGACATCTTCCATTAGACCCTCCCTCACTCTTAAAACACCCTCGCCTTTCAAGCCTCATACATCCATTTTATATGGACCTTCAAGGTCATGATAAGATAACACTAACACCAAGGTCACGGTCACTTCCTCCAGAGCCACAAAGGACGTTAAACAACTGTTTTCAATGGCTTAGTGGAACTCTTTGTGACACATAAATGTATTAAAAAAAAATCCATGGACTGTCCCATTTTTGATTGGTGAAATTGTGACTAGCTGATGAGTCAAAATCATCTGTTTTCTTTGGCTGCAAATATTTAACTGTGTGCAGGTCCACACTTAACCCCCATGCGTGAATTGGAGTGGCACTGATCTTCGCATCTCTAAGTGGGGAACCAACAAACAAAAAAAAAAACAAAAAAACAAAGCAAACAATGGTGAACTAATTTTTCTAGTGAGTTATCTATTATTGAATGCGTGTAATTCCTGGGAGACGTGTCTCCAGAGGTTGAACGATCGGCCCAGGATCTGTTAGCGGTGACAAACACCCACGATGCTCTCACGTCTTCAAATCCCTGCTGTTGTTCTTCCCAGGCATTCTATACAAAGGCAGCGGGGAAAACCAGTTCATCTCCCTCCAGCCCCCTGTCATCTCCACCGTCATGGGGAACGGGCGGCGCCGAAGCATCTCGTGCCCGAGCTGTAATGGCCAGGCCCAAGGCAACAAGCTCTTGGCACCGGTGGCTCTGGCATGGGGCATCGATGGAAGTCTGTATGTTGGAGATTTCAACTACATCCGCCGCATCTACCCATCCGGCAATGTCACAAGTATCATGGAGCTCCGGTAAGATCAAGTGCAGTTTACGCTGGCTGAGATGATGGTGTTCAAGTGCTAAATTCAGAAATTGCGTTTTTGAAGTCGGCATCAAAAGGGAAAAGATGATACTTAATTGTGGTGCATTGCGTTATATTGTTGTAATTATAATTATTATTCCACATACAAAACAATGCAATCAAAAGGTTTTGGGCCGTGAGGAAAAAGTAAAGTTTTATGTTTGGAGCCGACTGACACACATATCATTTCCCTAGAAATTCAAAATCTTTTCTCTCTCCATTCTCCGTAATTAGGAAAGACACCCTGTCTTCAGTGTGTAATTGGGATGAATCCACCCTCATGCCAAGTTGGCTTATCTCGGCAATGAATGATTCGGCCAGTTGGCTTATTGTAAAGTGGCAGATGTTGATTAAGTGTATATTGGACCGTCGTCCTCATTCAGGCACGCACATGACAATCACAAAAGAAAAATTAAAAAAAAAAAAAAAAAAAAAACTGCCTTTACAGGATACAGGTCACCGGCGAAGCATGCTGTGCTCATGTGTCAAATCCCCACTCAAAAAAAAAAAAAAATCTAAATTTCAAGCAGGGCGTCTTTGAAAAACCTGCCGATGTACCTGTGCAAATATCAGCCGCGCTACATGGCAGCTCTGAGGAAGAAATGTGTGCCGTACGAATAGGAAGAAGGGCACTTGCATACTCAGCAACTCGCTATTCCCTATAAATAATGGTTTGAGAAATGGTTTCTGTCTCCGAGAAACTATTTTTACACTGTTTACAGGGATGCGGCGCTACGACGGGGGCTCGTGTTTGCCAGATTTAATCTACTCTGACATAAAAGACACACTCAGGAATGTGAAGTTATAATTGCCGCCGCGGACCAGATTTAAACCAACGCAAATGGCAGGAGTGAAAGTGCGGGAATATAACATCACTGCCGACAGAGAATTTTCTCATTAAATGGCAGTCAAACATTCATAGACAAAAGTGGTTTCGGTTTTGGAATGCATGCTTGTCCAAACACTCCATATGGGATTTACTGAGCCTCTTTCAACTGCTATTTGTATAAAGTCTTTATCTAGATTCTGGCTGCAGTAAGCACGTAACAAGTGGCAGATCAATATTTCAATATGAGTGGCCAAATTGAGAAAAGCAGTGGTACTGCAGGATGGAGCTTAATGGAGATAGGAGTACATATTTTTCTCTCTGTGGGTTGTAACTCTCGGATTTGTCATTGCTCACGACTTTCTCTAATGGCCATGTTGATTTTGCGAGGGGAAATTTTTGACTTCCTGAGTTTCAGCTGTTTATTTATCCTCTGTGAGAAAAAAAAAAAAAAGAAGGCTTCCCTTTTCTCTTTCTCTGTCTCAGCTTTTCTGCCATTCTCTGCTCTTGTCCTCATGGTTTCAGCGAAGCTCTCAAGGCTTTGTCGCCAACAGGAAAACTAAAAAAACAAAAACAAAAAACAAAACAAAAACAAGTCATGTCAGTCCTCTGAGTTGTCTTATGATTTAACTGAAAAAAACATTGTTAAATGGAGAGTAAAAAGAAGAGAAACGCTTGAATGACTTGCCATACTCATGATCTTGATCCTCTTTCCCTGTTTCCCTGCTTCCTCTGTGCCCTATCATAGAAATAAAGACTTTAGACACAGGTAGGTATTAGTGCATGTTGTCTTGGTCTTCTCCATACATCATCATTTTTATGAAAATACAGCGATCAGCCGCAATATTATGACCACAGCGCGTTGACCCCAGAATGTACTGCGACAGCCCAGCGAGAAAATCTCCCTTCAGGAACAGTTTTATGCTGAATTTTGTCATCCTGAATGCATGTGAGCGGGAGGACCAAAATATTAGGGACACCTCTCAGTATAACCCAGAAGGGGGTTCAACAGCATCCCAAATTACAGTCCCCATAACAATCATTAAAATATGTCAACACCTCCCTCACACAGATTCAATGACAATTAAACATGAAAGTCCTCCTGAAGGGAGAATTTATTGCAGGGCTGTTGCATTATAGTCTACTGTAAACATGCAGTGTTCATAATGTTATGGCTGACTGGTATAACTCTCCCTTTTACAGTTGCCGTTAGCACCAGCGATTACCATATGTAATTATAATAAACCAATTACAGCTTAATTGCAGCCGAAGATGAAGATGTGCAATGTAACTATCGATTAAATGGCTGCAACACGGGCTGAAACCTTCACAGGCCTAAATATCTCCGTGCGCATATGGAAAAAAGCGATCGAGTGTGATATGTGTGTGTATGATGAACACCTGCGCACAAAGTGCAACGCAGTCCAGTACAATAGCGCCGCAGCAAGCAGTATCATTGTGAAGCTTATAATTACATTTACAGTTATGGCTGTTTGGCAGATGCTGTGATCCTGGGGGCTTCTGCAGTTGCTGTGTATTCATGATTAAGACAACACCATCCAATCAAGTAAACATGGTGGAAATGGTCTTGTTCCAGTGATTAAATAAATAAAAGAGGTGATGCCGGCAGTAAATCTGTGAGTCAGACTAACAGCAGAGTAAGTGGACCTCCAACAGATTATGGGATTTTGATATGTATGCGTGTAATATTGCCTTTTGTTTGCGTGTCGTCGCTCTGCACATGTAATTGACGCGCGCGGCGATCAAGCACCTGATCAAATAGCGCGATACCTCAGAAAGAAAGGCAACGTCTCAGCGCATGAAAACAGCTGTCTCCACTCCCGGAGAGTGAAGTCGGCCCCCCGCTGCGACGCCACTCACGACAGCCGCTCGCAGCTGGCAGCTGGAATCGAGCGGCGGTCCCCCACGCTGCAGTCCTGTGTTCGCGTGACCCCCTTTCCACATCCCTGCCCGCCCCCCTGACTCGCATTCGCTCCCAGGTAGAGGTGGCCTGATTGCCGCCTTCGCCGCGGTCATAGTTCCTTCAGCCACTAGAGCGCATCTGTCCCCTTAGAAACGCGACGGAGGGTCATGCTTGCGTCCCGCGTTCGAGTTCCCCGCTGCCGTTCCTCTCGGGATAACCGCTTAGACATCCTCAAGCTAGCCCACTACTCGCCACGATGGGGATCAATGTCCACCCCTCCTCACCCGCCGCACTACGAATCAGCTTGAATCGGTTTATTGAGTTTTTTTGGGGGGGTGTTTTTTTGTGTCAGGCAAAAGAAGAGTGCTTGGCAGTAATCTAACCAGGATAACATGAATGCATAATTCATTGTTTCTAAATTCTTGGCACAGAAGAATGAACTGATTTTTTTTATTTTTTTCATTTTTTTTATTTTTTTTTGTACTGCGCTGGAATGCCATCAATGAGGACACAATGACTAGAATTTTAGCACAGATACATCCAATGAGTGGAGTGGATGAAGCTGCTAAATTAAGGGAGACCTTCATGGCCTCGCCGCCTGATCTGAGAGCGGTTAAGGGGGTGGTTAGTTTTCGTTAAGGCTGCTTAAGAGGTTCTGCCTGGTTGTTTTTGCAGCCACTTGGCAGCGGCGTCGAGTCCCAAGTGGAAAACAAAAAGGCCACATCGTAAATTCTTGCAGCTTATCATGCATTGCAGTGCATATGCCTCAAGATCAGAAACTTCACAGAGGTAATATTCACCGGGGGGCTGTTATACTGGACTGCATAATGTCATACAGGTGTTTCATTTATTATGTCCAACCCCTGCAGGTTGGCTGTAAAATGGAGGGTTCCTAATGTCTGCCTCGCTGGATTCTTCACAGAAACTTGATAGCAGCCGCCTATTTTTGGGCTTTTACTTTGACTCATAATAGCTGTCAAGTTTTACGACTCCATCATCATCATTTTACAAAGATATTTCATTGCCACATTTATTTTGCCGTCACATTATCCACTTCTGAAGCCAAGTAGTATTGACCGAGGTACTATTAAGTTGGAGTACAAGCAGAGAAGCCATGTTTATGAGTGCACTATAAAGCAAGCTATCTCTCATGTTAACTGCCTCTGTTTTGAGCTCTTTAATGACACTTTAGCACCTGTTATGTATCAACACTGCGCCTTTATAGAAAAGGTTAATTCAACAGCCTCGCTGCATTTTGAGCGTCAACTGATCCTCGCACGGTTTGATACTTAACTTCCCCGTCTTCGGGTGTAAATTTTCAAACGCAGCTTGACTCATATACGCGACACATTTGCTCTCGAGTCCAAATGCATTAGGTTCATTTTCAGATGTTTCAAAGTATGCAAATCAGCGCAGCCAGATGACCAGATGCGGCGCCATTAATCGTGACGCTTTGTTAACACAAATCAGTCATTTCAGTAATTCCCAAAGCCGTCACCCCACAGGGGAGCGATAACAAACGAAGTTTGGCACAGAACTTGTCACTTCTGCTTTGTACACTGGAACCTCGCTGCAGTGGTATCCTGTTAAATCCTCTTTCACTTCCATCGTTTCAGCCCTTTTCCGTTTTCCACTTTTCCATTCTCTGAGGCTCTGAGCTATGAAGATTCTTCACGCAGTTTTTCACAACATTAAAAATAGATAATATTTCCCTCCTCAGCTCATTATCTGCACACATGGCGACGTCGCTTGTAATTCCAAGTTGACAATAAGGTTTATATGTTAAGTTGCACTTAATGACCTTCGTGGTGTCTGCTTTAGAAAATACATTCTTAAAGGCAGCTTAAATGATAACATAAGCTGTTTGAATATTTGTATTTACTTACTGTTATCTTGTTCATTTTGGGGGGGGAAAAAAGATGCATGGTTTTCCTAATTCTTCAGCACATAAACAATGAGACACTGTGGAGTGCCTGAGCTGCTTTAAACAATACACCTTTTGTGTGTTTCTGAATGGTATTTCCTATTTAAATGACTAAATTGAATGCATCACGAAAAACAATGTTAGCTCCTTGGAGAGCTCTAATATAATCAAACTGTTAATAATATTCTTCACTCCAAATGTTTCATTCCCTGGAAAAAGGCTTAATTCCATTAGTTGGGGCTTACAGGCTGTTTGGGGTATTTTACAGAAATGAATGTATTAGATCAAATGAGAGTAAATGAGTGTCATTACAGGACTTAAGATATGAAGCACTCCCATCTATGCTGTATATAACCGAGGTGTTGTCTTGAATGCAGTAACAACCCAGCACACCGGTATTACCTGGCAACTGATCCAGTGACTGGCCAGCTCTTCGTGTCAGACACAAACTCCCGCAGGATCTATCGACCAAAAACCTTAGCCGGCACCAAGGACCTGCAGTCGAACGCAGAGGTGGTGGCAGGAACCGGGGAACACTGTCTGCCCTTTGATGAGAACCACTGCGGCGATGGAGGCAAAGCTCCGGAGGCCTCCCTCACCGGACCCAAAGGTATCGTTTAAGACTAATGAAGATGGTGTGATCAAATGGCGGGGCGGAACTCAGTGATTGGCTTCCCAGTAATCAGCCGCAAACTGCTCGATTTAAATTTATGCGGGTACGTGCTCCGCGTCATGTCTGGGCCGCGCTGGTGCTCACGTTTTGGGGTGGAAGTTTAACTCTTTAGCGGGAGAAGTTGTTCCAACCTCCGGGCATATCATCCATAATTCCTTTTTTTTTTTTTTTTTTTTTTTTTGTCCATTAAAAAAGGTTTTCATCTGGAGGTTTTGTTTGAAACAGCTTCATAGAATTTAGAGTCGCCAGGCTTTTGAAGCTCAGCCGCCCAGGAGTCGAGATCAGATACGCGCACCCTTTTGTCGGCACTGAAGTAGCGCATGCCTGTTTGTGCCATTTGTGGTTGGAATGCTCGGTTTTACAGAAATTCTCCTGGAAGAAAAGCCAAAGATGAATTATTTTGCGCGAGTTGTTGCCGGCTCCGAATGCCAACAGCAATAGCTTAGCTTTCTCTGGGTGATGAAGGCTTGAGTGAAGGCAGCGCGAGGGAGCGCCTCTAATGACGGAGTGGGTGGAAGCCGGGACCAGAGAAGAAACAGCAGATGGCTCCACCCTCCACTCCCTCACTAGCCCCCCTTTCCCCAATTCCCCTCAGACATTTGGTGAACTCTGCTCAAATGTGACACTTTTCATCTGTCTGAGAATCTCAGACTGTCAAATAGCCAGCTCCCAAGGATTCACCGTGGACTCCCTCAGCTCGTCAATGTTTTAGCAGAAAGCAATCTTGGGCAGACCGAGCCACAGGTCAAACCAAACCACTCACCTTCTCGAGAAGCTTTTTAAAGACGCCGCTGCGAAAGGAGTCGTTCGCCGGACGTGAGAGCGGCGTCCGAAGCTGAATTTTTTCCCAGATTCAGCCCCAAAACAAAAGAACGGCCCGCCGCCACCTGCGCGCGCGGCAGATCCCAAACCGCTGCGCATTAAAAGGAACGCGGCGCGTGAAAAATAGTCTCCTTGCATGTGAGGTGTGACTGAGCTCCCTTAGCTGCTGGTGTCTATTAAGCTGCACAGTAACACGGAGCGATCTGGGGGCCGGCGTGGCCCTTTAATGTATTTTCCCAGTTTGGGACAAATGGTTATTGCAACTCCACACTGGCTTTGCTGCAACTTACAACTGACACTCAATCATCGAGACAATTTAGTCCACAGTTAGTCACCATGGCAACTGTATGTCTTCACCCCCTTCAACCAAAAGTGGCCAGAACTGCTATTTCCGCTCCCTCGCTCATTCATCTCTCAAAGGGTGTGCAGATTGTTGATGATTGCTGGTGTTAGCGCACACACACACACACAAAAAAAATGAGAGAGAGACAAAAAAAAAAAAAAAAAAATCTCCCTAATACACCACTCATTGACACCCCCGCCCTGCGAGGTCCTTTTTTAGAGAGGAGGGTTAAAAGACGCAGCCGGTGCATATATACCGTATGAATACAGCCTTTCCCACTTCTGCCTTAGAAATTATTTAATACCAGAAAAGCAGCATGTGAATTATTGATGGCTGTGCTTTTTGCAGTGACCTGAATAATGGGAAGGCAAGCTTGACACATGTATCCATCGTGTTCTGTCCACTGAGTCATGCGAGCAGAGATGCCGCACGTCTGCCATGTTTTCCTGTTAACACAAGTTTTTTTTTTATCCCCCCCTCCTCACCCCATCTTCTTTTCTCCTTTTCTACCTGATGTTAACAGGCATCGCCGTCGACAAGAACGGCCTGATTTATTTCGTCGACGGCACCACAATACGAAAGGTGGACCAGAACGGCATCATCTCCACTTTCCTTGGTTCCAACGACCTGACATCAGCTCGCCCTCTGACCTGCGACAATAGCATGGACATCAATCAGGTGACTCCCACACTGAAGTTAACCCCGCGCCGGTGCTCACACCGAGCATGTCACTGTGCCACCTCGTGCCCCCCCCAGCCCCGTCTCACCCCCACCCGCCCCTTCTCCCACACTTTTAACTCTGCCATTCCTCTCGCCCATGATTCATCATTGATATGCAGTGTGATAAGACCGCATATGTATTACAGCTCATATTTTCATGAATGATAATCTTGGGCAACTGATTTTAAAGTGAGAACAAAACTCCTCACTAAACCAGCTAAAATATCCTTTTTGCATGCTGCCTCCTCTACTGGGCACCTTCTGCATTTAAATCTGAAATTACAAAATAAATAAAAATGGTGTTGTGAATTTAAATTACTGCTCCATAAACGGTGTGCTCTCTGGCGGCTATTGATATTTTGGAGGCTATTACTCTATATGTTACACTCCTATAGAGGCTCACTGCACAAATAAAGTAAAACTGTCAGAGAAATGTGGTTACATTAGTGGAATAAGCTGGGAACACGATGATAAGAAGTTTGGTGCAGAAACGGCGTAGACGAAGAAAATGCTTTTTTTTTTTTTTTTTTTTGCTCTCAACTAAACAAGGCTACAGCGTCTTTTTTTTTTTTTTCTTCCAGAGTACAGGCGGAAAATGTGTTCTAGGACGAGGAAATGATTTAGGCAGGAAGTAGAGCCATGAAGTGTCTGTTGTAGTGATGAGTTTTCAGGTCACGGCGGATGATATGGAAGGAAGAATAATTACTCAGTTTGGGGGGCTGTTTTGATGTGGATGTAGTTGAATTAGTGTCTAGTGTTCCACTAGAAATTCTCAGGATTGAGGACACTTACACCACACATGATAATGAAGCAGCCCTCAGCAGTAAGTTCACCGCACATAAAAACTTTCTTCCTGCGATACCTGGCGACGGATGGCTTTGTTCGACAAAATTTACTGTGTCCTGGCCCCGCCTCCCTGCACCATATGTCATAGCATTACAATACCATGACGCCTGTGCAGGGAGCGCAACGCCCCGTGTTTAAACATTAACATCCCTCCTCCACTTTTTTTTTTTTTTTTTTAACAGTTTTAGATGAATAATGAACAAAATAAAAGCCCAAAAAAAAAAAAGCCTTTTATCATATGGAAATAAATACATTCATGGCGTGTTCTATATCTGATGATGCCAAAAGTGAATCCTAAAGTGGCTGTTGAGAACGGAACTGCCGCGGGATCAGCGCACGCGTGCGAGGCGGCTCTTTTTTTTTTTCAGTTTGTTTTTGTTTTGTTGGTTATGTTTTAATTTTTTTTTTTTTCCTTAACTAACTAATTTACATTTTAATTACATCCCTGATTTTATAAATGCAGATCAGCTTACAAAGGGAAATAAACTGTGGAGTGCACGGCCACAAACAAAACACTTCAAATGTAGACGGGCAAGACGGCGGCAGTCAAAACCGCATGGGCCTGACAGAAGATCTCAGAACAGCTTCCTGGTGTCCTCTTATGAGGTCAGATAATAGCAGGAACACAGGGTGAAAATAATGGGGCGTTTATTGGCAACAAAAAAGCGTATAAAGAGAACCAGTCTGTGTTTGTGTGCGCGGATGGTTAACATGAAGAGGGAGGAACACAACAGAGATATAGACAAAGGATTAAGCTTGTCACTTTTTTTTTGCTAATTAACTCAGCCATTTGGCGCGAGCCAATAAAGACGGCGTTGGCGAGGCCGCGCGATCCTCAGGCATCCGAGCAGGAGAGTTGGCTCGCTGCAGTTCAACTTGCAGCTGCCTTAAAGGCAAGGAGCTTTATTGTTCGTCACCCTGTGAGGAAAAGCAGAGTTCAGGAGCGTTTTGGCGGTTTAAACGACACACTTCCACTTTTGAAGGCCAGCCCAGCCGCGCGTGCTGTTACAAATTCGCTTTTCATCCGCTGACACATTTTTGACAAGCAAGCCGTGATGACTGGCTGGGCTATAACTTTGGATTCTAACATAAACTTGTTACTTATCCAAGACGAAGCGGATGCTGCCATCAATTTCTATGCGCCAAATATGCTGTACTCGGTTTTGATTTAATTTGAAATAATTGATTGACCCAGTTTCGGGGGGGGGGGGGGGGTTGAAGCAGCAGTTAGTGCAGCACAAAGGGAGCAGGAAGCTGTGAAGTGCATGATCAAGGTTGTTTTTTGGCGGTTTTACAATGGCCACACAATGGATGGAGCCCTGCTGCTTGATTGATTTAGAAATTTGAATTCAGATGTCACATTTTGTGCCTGTCTCATTGCAGCATGTGAAACTTTGCAAGTGTCTGTAAGGGCGAGAAGGCGTAATAAGGCCAGAATGATCCCTTCAATTTCTGCATCAGCAGTGGTGCAAGTTATGATAAATACATGACTGCAACGATCAAAACAACACAAAGCCCAAAGGTTCCTTCATCACATATTCATTTTTGCCTCCCTCCTGTTTGTTTGAAATAATATGATCACAATTTGACAAACAAGCTCATAGGTAGAGACTTTTCTGCAACAGAAAGGTCACTTTTTCATTCCTCCACCAGCCGACGTCTCAATCATCAGCTAGACATGTTTCACCTTTTGGGAAAGATGACAGCAACCTTCTGAGCATTGTTTGTCTGAGACAAGTGGAAGAAGGATGACTTAACAGTGGGCTTTTTATAGCATCCTTCCTTTAAGTTGCTCTGCGCGGCTGCATCATGTCTGCAATGTAAATTTATTCGTGCCCTCTTGAATTAATTAATGAAAACATTGTTTTCTGTTGCAACATTAGTTGTTTTTCTCTGCGGGCCGATCATAGAATGGATGCTCAGGATGCGCTTCAGCCTAACTCACTTTAAGCCCCAGAACCACTAAATGGACATTTAAGTCCGTTATTGACTTTGGATCAGTGATGGTGCTCTTATGAAAGAAAATTAACATTAATAATGATAACGATGCTCTGTATTTCAGGTTATTTTGGAGTGGCCGACGGACCTAGCCATCAGCCCCATGGACAACTCGCTCTATGTCTTGGACAACAATATTGTACTGCGCATCACAGAGAATGGTCAAGTGAGCATTGCAGCTGGCCGCCCAATCCATTGCCCGTTGGCCGGGCTGGAGCGCGGTGTGGCCGGTGGTCAAAGGGCGCAGTTAACCCCTCTAGAATCCGCTGTGTCCATTGCCATATCTTACCACGGGGCCATCTACATAGCAGAGACAGATGAGAGAAAGATGAGCAGGATCCGGAAGGTTTCTGTGGATGGCGAGATAACACATTTGGCCGGAGCTCCCTCCGACTGTGATTGCAAGAACGATGCCAACTGTGACTGCTACCAGACAGGGGATGGTTATGCCAAAGATGCAAGGCTCAATGCTCCATCTTCTTTAGTGGCAGCTCCAGATGGAACACTCTACATGGCAGACCTGGGCAACATCCGCATCCGTGCCATCTCTAGAAATGGGCCAACGTTGGCTTTGACCGCCAGTACATATGAGGTGGCCTCCCCTGATGCCCAGGAGCTGTACATGTTTGATAGCAATGGCACTCACCAACACACTGCAAGTCTGCTGACTGGTGATTTGAAATACACTTTCAGCTATAGCACGGAGAATGACATCACAGCTGTCACGGACAGCAGTGGAAACACGCTGAGAATACGCAGAGACCCCAACCGCATGCCCGTTCGTATTGTCGCCCCTGACAACCAGGTGATCTGGCTCACCATGGGCACCAATGGCGGACTGAAAACCCTGACAGCTCAGGGTCAGGAGCTGGTGCTTCTCACCTACCATGGTAACAACGGCCTGCTGGCCACAAAGACGTCGGAGATTGGTTGGACGACTTTCTATGAGTAAGTGTAATGAAGATTGGCGAGAAATCCATTTGCACCATGCTGAAGTCAGACTGATTTACACTGCAATTCATTTTAGGCCTTCCGCAAATGAAACCCGCCCATGATACAAATGAAAAACTCCTCCCACTTCCTGCGTAGGAATGCAAATTATGCAAGCAAATGCACTTTGCATTTTGGCAGATGCGGTCGCATTTTTCCAATAAAACGAAAGCACTGTCCCCCTCTCAGTGATGAGGGGACAGCATTAACAGGTTCGTAGTTCCAGGATTTATTTAAAAAGTTGGTTTAAGTTTGTCAACTACCAACACACTGGGTTTGATACCGATATAAAGATTGATTTTTGATTTTAAACTAAAAGCTCAGGTCAGAATGTACAAAGACATTATTTGCTGTGTGTGTGTGCGTGTGTGTGGTTCAGTGTCTCAAAGCTCAGGACAAGTTTACTCTATAATTGGTTACTGTTCTTACCTGCAACTGCTCAAGGGTGCATATTTAATTGAAAGCTAATTATAAAATCCGCCTCAAATCTGTAAAACAGCCTACTTAGACTCCAGCACCTCGATACCTTTAATAGATGCTACGATCTCTCGTGTTTTAAGCCCGACTTGAACATGTGTGTCATTGTCCACGTGTTGTCAATACTGCAGGCACAAGACGTGCATGCGTTGGAAAAGTTAAGAGAGCAAATTACCAACAAATACTTCTATTTCATCACAGTCGGCCCCCCTTGACCCAATCAGATGTAGAACGTTTTATTTTGGTAGCTTCGTCAGTCAGTGGTAGACTTTTCCTCCCATGTGTAATTTGCTGTCAAGTCACATTATGCCATGAATGATATCCTCACTATAACCAAAAAAAAAAAGGCAAAGCATTCACTCGAGAATATGACACATCAATCATCCATATAATTGAATTCATTATAAGAGTGTTTTTTTTTCTCCTTTAAAAAAAATATAATAGTAATTTGATAGCTGAGGAGATGTCATTCTGCTATATCAAATATATGGATTGTGGCTTGCGTTGATGTAGACACCCTTTCACTTGTGTCGTGAGAACATCTTTTAAAAAAAAAAAAAAAAAGTTGACATTTTAATTACGATAAAGTCAGTGGTCTCACCAAGTAAGAATAAAAAAAAAAAAAGCTTTTAATTGAATGCACAGTGGCACCGAGAGCGGTCATTCATATCAGCGCTTTGTGGTTTGATGTTCCTATTGTCAAACAGCTATGACAGTGAAGGACGGCTCATGAATGTGACGTTCCCCACCGGAATGGTGAATAACTTGTACACGGACCTGTACAGCGCCTTGACGGTGGACATCGAAAGCTCCCTGACAGAGGAGGAAATCAGCATCACCACGAATACCTCAACCATTCGTGCCTTCTACACTCTGTCTCAGGGTAAGACTCTGCCAGGCAGCTATTCTGTGAGCGGTTATTTGTCATTGTTTCAAGGGGTCGTCGGGGCAATGTTGAGTAAGCTTAAGTCGTGTATCATTACAGCTCAGAGGGTCTGACAGATGTCAGTGTAAACGATTACTCTCCCAGTGTGTGGGTTTGGGGTGTCAGGGAGACGCATCAACCTTGTATCTAAATGGTTTCCACTCTCCTTACAGCCAGATGGTTCAGTTGTTTGAGCGCGATCGTTCATGTTCCTTTCCATCTTAAAATACTAATTACCGCATAAAATTACTTCAAGCATAATTAGGCACAACAAATAATTACCTGTCTTTAACATTAATTCCAGCTTGAAATCGGCTGTGTTCTAAATTGCACTTTTATGTTCACTTTCGACAGACCAATGTAGAAGCAGCTATCAAGTGGGCTTCGACAACTCGCTGAGGATTACATATGCCAACGGGATGGACACCCACTACCAGACAGAGCCCCACATCCTGGCAGGCGCCGCCAACCCAACTGTAGCCAGGCGCAACATGAGCTTGCCAGGGGAGAGCGGGCAAAATTTGGTCGAGTGGCGCTTCCGCAAAGAACAAGCCAGAGGGAAAGTTATTGTGTTCGGACGCAAGCTCAGGGTGCGTTTGACGCTTCTTTATTTCCTCATGTCATATGCAAATTGATTGATGTCCTGCCATGCCCGAGGCCCAGTTTTGGCTCAGTGGTTTAAAAAAGAGCAGTGCAGTGGCAAGGACTACCAAAAAAAAAAAAAAAAAAAATGACAAGATGTTATTTTACGTGCGTCCTTAAGACAACCTTGCAAAAAAATATTTGGGCAATTATTTCATTTGTTAGAATTCATGGGTCACATCAGCTCGCAGATCCTGACATGAGGGGGCCATCAATATTCTTGTACTTTACATAAGTCCACCTCCTCCGAGTCCTCCTTAGATTCTGATGCTCCGATTTGTGATTTACAGTGCTTCATAAACTTGACTCAGGCGGTTACTTTGCCTCTGAGTAATTTTTGTCGCCACTAAATTTAGGAGGTTATGATTTAAGTGTACCTGAACAATCGCCAGAGTGTCTCTCAGTTTAATGAGCCTTGTGAAGGGGGCGTTAATCTCTGTGACTACTGTAGTGAAAACCTCCCTGAATACAGTTAAAAGAGCCGTCCTGATCAGAGCAGGGGAATTGCTCAGACATACAAATCAATAAACTCATCCTGGTTTTGTAATATCGATTGTAGATGGATTGCATTCATTATTGTCGGACATTAGCCACTGATTATCATAATCTGGTGGAAGTAGCCGTTTTTCTTACCCTTTCTTAAATCACATCCCTCCCACAGGTGAATGGGCGGAACATTCTTTCAGTCGATTATGATCGCACCCTGAGGACGGAGAAGATTTACGATGACCACAGGAAGTTCCTCTTAAAGATAATATACGACACAGCAGGCCACCCAGTCCTCTGGGTGCCCAGCAGTAAGCTACTGCCGGTTAATGTGAGCCGTACGAGCAGCGGGCAAATCAGTGCCCTGCAGAGAGGTCCCACCACCGAGAGGCTTGAATATGACAGCCAGGGCCGCCTGGTATCCAGGGTGTTTGCTGATGGGAAGATATGGAGTTACACCTACTTGGAGCAGGTGAGAGAAAAAAAAAATAATAATAATGCGGGGCAGAGGAAGCAATATGTTGCAATGTATTGCAATATCCGTGTTAGCAAAAAATATTGCACAGCAAATTAGTCATTATAGCTAGCAGGGTGACTCAAGACCCTTAAATCAAGCTGAGGTCACCCCTAGGAGGCTGATTTCCCAATAATTACAAGCGCGCTCCATGTGCACCAGTGTGCTTGTTACAGATAGCAAACATAGTAACTGTTTTACACTAATTGCAGATTCACTACTTTCTGAAAAATAAAAATCCTTAACATGACAGTTGGCAACTTTTCTTTGCTCCGACTTATCGCCATGTAGTAAGTGATGCAAAATAAATGGTGATTGCGCAGTGTAATGGCTATAGAATAATGACGCCATCTGTGATTAGAGTGGCTCCCGATAAGTCTC
This sequence comes from Dactylopterus volitans, assembly GCA_901007715.1. Taxonomy (NCBI): domain Eukaryota; kingdom Metazoa; phylum Chordata; class Actinopteri; order Syngnathiformes; family Dactylopteridae; genus Dactylopterus; species Dactylopterus volitans. Next base: position 29,645 of record CAAKHG010014814.1, read on the forward strand.
GCTTTTACGATGCAATTCTGCTCTCTGCCACCCAAAGCTCAATTAACTGCATGTTCCTGAACCCAGCGCTGCCCATGGCTGCTGCCGGCAGCCGGAAAATGAACGCGTAGCTGCATGGAAACCGGGAGCCGCCAGAAATATTTCTATGATAATGCAAAGTTAAGTCAAAAAATCTTGTCCGTCCCCACTTATAAAAATGTTCAGCACGGCTGCATGTGCAGGAACAGTGGGCAGCATCCATGAGCTACACACTCTATCCAATTACCAAAATTCTCCAGCAAGCTGAAGAGGTGAGATGCTCTCTGGTAATATAGTAGTTTAACCTTGGACACCCGGCAGCCATTCTGCAGCGTGTCAGGGTCAAACAAGGAAGCAAAGCCTCAAAGTGGTTTAAACAGCCGGTCTATCGAGTCACTCTCAGCCTTAATAGCATAGTTCTTGTCCTAGAAAATTTGTGGAAGCAGTTGATGGTAGTATCCTCAGCTCTGCCGGCTGAAGTGACTGTAACTGCATTGCAGGATTGAAGGTATTACTTGTGTAATGGAACAGCGGGTTTGCGCTCTTTGAATGATAATTTAAGCCGGAGACGCACCTGAAGCTGAGTACTGCTACATGTAACATGTGTCGCGACCTTTGGGTACGTTTTAATCATGGCCTGTCAAGTGATTACAGATGAAAATTAGTTTTAAGCCCACTCTGCTACAATTAATTAAAAGGTCAATTTTATGTTGGATATTACACCATAAATGATCCCGTACATGGAAAGAAATAGCAGAAACCTGCACAGACTTTGACTTTGCACACTTAACAGCACATTTACTCCAGCATGCATAGATTTTGTTTTATCCGAGCGACCAGGGAAGAGGAGAACTGAGAAAATACATCAGGTAGGCTATTGATATAGTTTCTTACAGGCTTTCTCGCTAGGCCATATTGCTCAAAATAATGTGGTACATGTACACCACACAAAAATAATGAGAGGGAATCTATCAAACAACAGGTGCGATAAAAAAGAAAGATCAAAACTGACAGATCCTTTGCTCTTACAGAACGTCAAATGGCAAAAAACACGATCACTCGACGTCTCTCCTAGAAAAATATTAAGCTGTTCCACAGCGCGAAGGCCGCAACGAGGTGCCCAGCTATAGATGTATGAAGATTCCCTCGGACGCTCACGGCCTCGTCCTTTCATTCGGTGACTTGAGGAGCTTGCGTCAACCCGCTGACATGAGAGCGCAGGGAGCTCCGGGAGCACAGGCGATCTCAGCGTGGCTGCAGATGAATGGGCATGACACTCTCACGGGACGGGCGCAAGACAGCCAAGCGCTTCGCAGTGCAATTAAAGACCCTCCTCATCGCGGGCACGCGTAATTGAAAGCAAATATTGTTCATCTCCGTTACATGTTTCTAGACTAGGATGGAGATTTATTTAAATATTTTGGGCGAGTATCCTTTCTGCTCTCTGTCCTTCTGAATACTCTAATTTTCAAAGTGCCTCTGATGTGTCTCCTCGACGTTAACAAGGTCCAGTGGTAACACAGTGTCTTCCAACAGTGACATCTGTGCATTTTTCATTTTCCCTTTTTCCTCCACATCTTACAGAGGAAGTTTCTTCTCACCCTGTCACTCTCCGCACTCGTCTCGCTCGGCATTATGACATAAGCATAAATTATGCATTAAATATTATGCAACGGAAAAATAAAAAAAAAGACTTGCTTTTCTGCTCTTTCCCCTCCAGTCCATGGTTCTCCTGCTCCATAGTCAGCGCCAGTACATATTTGACTTCGACTCCCTGGACCGACTGTCTGCTGTCACGATGCCGAGCGTAGCCCGCTACACCATGCAGACGGTGCGATCGGTGGGTTACTACAGGAACCTTTATCACCCCCCAGAGAGCAACGCCTCGGTAGCTGTGGACTATAGCGAGGAAGGCCTTCTACTGAGAGTGTCCCACCTGGGCACGGGCCGCAGGATCCTCTACAGGTACCGCCGGCAGAACAAGCTGTCGGAGATCCTGTACGACAGCACAAGGGTCAGCTTCACCTACGACGAGACAGCCGGCGTCCTGAAGACCGTCAACCTGCAGAACGAAGGCTTCATCTGCTCCATTCGTTATCGGCAGGTGGGTCCGCTGGTGGACAGGCAGATTTTTCGCTTCAGTGAAGACGGCATGGTCAACGCACGCTTTGACTACACCTACGACAGCAACCTGCGCGTCACGAGCGTGCAAGGCGTCATCAATGAAACGCCACTACCCATCGACCTTTACCAATTTGACGACATCTCGGGAAAGGTCGAGCAATTTGGAAAGTTCGGGGTGATATACTACGACATAAATCAGATCATATCCACCGCTGTGATGACCTACACGAAACACTTCGATGCGCACGGACGCATCAAGGAGATCCAGTACGAGATCTTTCGCTCGCTGATGTACTGGATCACCTTCCAGTACGACGACGTCGGCCGAGTTACCAAGCGAGAGATCAAGATCGGCCCCTTTGCCAACACCACCAAGTACAGCTATGAGTACGACGTGGACGGCCAGCTCCAGACCGTGTACTTGAATGACAAAGTGATGTGGCGCTACACGTATGACCTGAACGGAAATCTCCACCTGCTGAATGCAGGGAGCAGTGCCAGGCTCCTCCCTTTGCGTTATGACTTGAGAGACCGCATCACTCGTCTCGGGGACATTCAGTACAGAATGGATGAAGATGGCTTCCTCCGTCAGAGGGGAGCAGAGATATTTGAGTACAACTCCAAAGGGCTCTTGGTGCGGGTATACAGCAAGAGCAGCGGCTGGACAATTCAGTATCGTTACGATGGTCTTGGGCGCAGAGTTTCCACCAAGACGAGCTTAGGCCAACACCTGCAGTACTTCTACGCAGACCTGAGCTACCCGGCCAGGATCACGCACGTATACAACCACTCCAGCTCAGAGATCACGTCATTCTACTACGACCTGCAAGGCCACCTATTCGCCATGGAGATCAGCAGTGGCGAGGAGTTCTACATAGCATGCGATAACACTGGCACACCTCTGGCTGTCTTCACCAGCAACGGCCTCCTGGTCAAACAGCTGCAGTACACCGCGTACGGCGAGGTCTACTTCGACTCGAACCCCGATTTTCAGCTTGTGCTCGGGTTCCACGGAGGACTGTACGACCCCCTCACCAAACTGCTGCACTTTGGAGAGAAGGATTATGATATAATGTCTGGGAGATGGACCGTTCCAGATGTTTCCACTTGGAAAAAAGTGGGCAAGGAGCCAGCTCCTTTTAACTTATACATGTTCAGAAATAACAACCCCATCAGCAAAGTCCATGACGTGAGGGAGTATGTTGCAGGTAAGACATTTTACAGTTGAAGCTGCTGCTAAGAGCTCCAAGTTGTCAAAATTCGTTTTTTTTTCTTCTTTCTTGCCAGAAAATAGACGAAAAATGCCCATAATTTTGCAAGAACTCTCAATGGCTTATTCTTTTTTAAAGACGATCAGTACAAAACTGCAATTTTTCCAAAAGTAACAGGGGGTAATGCAGAGGAACAGAGCACTCAGCAGACACAAGTGGTGGTCTTTTAGATGCCAGTGCCTTCAAATGCATTGATATGTCTTTTGAGAGAGAACCGGCACTAATGTCACATCATTTGGGGAAGGGTGGGGGGTAGTTTTATGCTGCGAAAGAGTGGTCAGAAATGGGTTTTGACGTGAGGTGAAAAAAAGTTGGGTTGTACTCCGACATCCTTTGTCCCTCTGGCTGAACTAATTACTGTGCCTGACAGCCAAGGTCTGGACCCAGACATCTGCCATGCCCCCTCCCTCCTTTAATATAATTACAAAAGATGGAGGGGAGAAAAAAAAAAAAATCAGTTACACTGCTAAGGTATTGATGTTGTAACCACTGACCTCCAATCTTCTATTTTTTTTTTCTGTCGCAGATGTGAACAGCTGGCTCGTCACCTTTGGCTTTCATCTTCACAACACCATCCCTGGTTTCCCAGTTCCAAAGTTTGACTTGAGCATGCCGTCCTATGAACTGAGGAAGAGTCAGCTGTGGGATGATCTGCCGGTTGGTTAAATTAATTTTTGTTATGCATATGGAAGACAAGACGGCAGAATACCAAAAGGGAATAATTACGCACCTCGACAGAACATATGCATCAGAATGTGTAGGGGATGAGACAAGGCAACATTTGCTTTGTTGTTCTCCGTTGTTTCCCTCTTACATCACCGTTTCCAAGCTGCCATCTCTGAGCTGGAATGTTGTGCATTTCATAGAATATCAATTTTAATTGGGCCTATTTGCATAATAATCCACATAATAAGCACATCACCTGTCCTTCCCTTTCACTGTTTCAGCTGAACACGTTCTTACGCTCTCTAACTTTATACATAATGTTATAGTGTTGCCGCTGTTAAAACAATCTTTGGAGTCCATTTATGCAAAGCTTCTTTGGTCTACGGCCTTAACACAAAAAGTGTTGCTGTGAAATTGTCATGAGGGATTTGTCTACTTTTGGCTTGAGAACACGGCCTGAAAACACCATTATCTTAGTCGAGGATGAGGAATTCTCTGAAGCAGAGCAGTAGCTGGTTCTAAATGGCCTGGAGAGCCAGGTTCTGCCATGTTCAGGCGTTAACGTTTCACTGCACTTTTCCCTACAGTCTATCTCTGGGGTCCAGCAGGAAGTAACCAGACAAGCACATTCTCTCTTGTCATTCGAGCGGCTGCCAGAGGTCCATCTTGGTCGAGGTCGCAGAGGTGAAAAGTCTTGGCTGTGGTTCTCAGCGGCAATGTCTCCCATCGGACGCGCTGTGATGTTTGCTATATACAAGGGCAGCGTCCACACTCACACGCTCAACGTGGCCAGTGAGGACTGTATCAAGGTTGCAACAATCCTCAACAATGCTTTTTATTTGGAGGACCTCCACTTCACCATAGAGGGCCGAGACACGCACTACTTTGTCAAACCGGGCCTCCCAGACGCCGACCTTGCCGCGCTGCACCTCACCAGCGGACACAAGACTCTGGAGAACGGCGTCAATGTGACCGTTTCCCAGTCCACAACCGTCATGGACAGCCGCACTCGGCGCTTTGCGGATGTGGAGATTCGCGCCGGCGCTCTCGCTCTTCATATCCGCTATGGATCCACAGTGGATGAGGAGAAAGCGCGGGTCGTTGAACTCGCTCGTCAGCGCGCTCTGGCAGGTGCTTGGGCGAGAGAACAGCAGCGGGTGCGTGATGGCGAGGAGGGGGTCCGCCCCTGGACAGAGGGGGAGAAGAGGCAGCTTCTGAGTAGTGGGAAGGTTTTGGGGTATGATGGATATTACGTGCTCTCCATCGAGCAGTACCCGGAATTAGCAGACAGCGCCAATAACATTCACTTTCTTCGGCAAAGTGAAATCGGGAAAAGGTAACAATACGAGGTGCATTTCCTGCCAAAGAGACTCATGTTGGGGAGAGACGGACTGACAGACAAAATTGTCAAGCAACTGTAATCAGAGGTTGCAGATGTGTACCCTGAGTGTTGATGTGTTTTTGTAAAGAAATAAAAAAAAAAATTAATAAAAATGAATCATGGGGGGGGTAAAAAACAAAAAAAACAAAAAGACAAGAAAAAATACACGGGGTCAGAAGCAATGCTGTGCATTGTGACCTAGGGACTACAGAGTAAATGTATAACTACACCAAGCCTTAACATGGCAATTACAGGTCAATTCCTCTGTAGCACAAGTCTTTGGACTCCGGACTCTGAAACAGAGGAATCGTAGTGTGTTTGGGGAACCAGTGAGCTTATTTAGGTGTTTTTATGTTTGTTTTCTGTTGTCATCAAGAAAAGGCTTAACAGAAAGTATTATAAGAGTAAAGGAAATGTTTACATAATGCGCATATCTGCACTTCTTTCGAAGTACGGAGCTCGTGAGTTCACACTCGTAGAGCAAGCAGTGTACTTGTTTTTAAACTTAAACCATTCAATCATTCTGACGTTAGATATCCTCACAAAACAACCACTATGTATACGAGATCTAGCACTGTAAACATCAAAATGTCTTTCTCTTTGAGATGCTTTGAAACAGAAAAAAAAGAAACAGTTTCCATGTTTAAATAGCCAATATTCATTGTGGGGGTCAAAAAAAAAAAAAAAAAAAGGACAGCAAAGGTATGAAGAACTCTTTTGGGGGGAAAAGGCACAAATATGTGTCTTGGATAGCACAGGGACACCATGTTTTGTAAATTATGAAAGAGTTTTATGGTGTTTTTTTAATGAAACTGAATAAATGTCTGTACTAGTCATATTACCAGTAATTTATGTTGTGTTTATACATAAATAAAAGTCCGGCTGATTTTGATTTTAATTTGCTTTAATTTTTCAGACACATCGTTTAAGTTCATGTAGGGCTTCTTCACAATGCTGTTTAAGTGAGAAGTAATTAAGTGAAACATGCATGTGGTGTATTTACAAGTGGTGATGTATCTATAACATGCAGTCAACTATTATTTCCACTAAATTGAATGTTTATTGGGCATAATGCCTTTTGACCTGCCTTCCTGTCCAATAAATATTTCATCAACACAAATATTTCATGAACCCATCTGACATAAACAAGGTTACAATGGATCCAAATATAGATCACCGCCGTGTTCTCAGTAGGTATAATTTTGCACTCATGCATTAAAATGGTATTTGGTTTCTTTTCAGTGTGTTGTTATTTTAGGAATTGCATAAAGTTGTGGCTTTACAAAAAAAAAAAAAAAAAAAACAGCTGATAAATCAACTGTTCCTTTTTCAAATTAATACAAGAAGCGAGAGAATGTGTGAAAAGCGGCAGACAACTTGGACACAAACTTGGATATCGGAGCTTGGCGCTAGCGTACAACAAACTTGCAATAACTCCTCCCTTCATCGGGATGCTAACGTCCAGCATTTACATCTGTTTGAGAATAGTGTGTCAATCATATTATTAAGGACTACAAATTACAATTGAAATAAATCAGCGCCTCTCTCAAACGGATTGAGCACCGACTGGACATTGCATACCTCCTGAGGGGAGTTTATATCGCAGTGCTGCTGGGTTACACCCCGTTACTTTCATCAGGGCGCACCTAATGAATTGGCAGGTGAGTGCGGTTAAAGATGAATTGCGTAAGCACTCCCGAAAATATCAAAATTACTAATTACTCGAGCCGAGAGGGGAAGACAAACGCGGCATTGCTTTGAAGTTGGCTGCTTGAAGCGGCGCGCGAATTACAGCTGATGAAATTCACGAGTGCAACAAACCTCAAATGCAGATCTACAAACACAATCTGTGCAATCAGCGTCACATTCTTGGAGGATTTATACATGTGAACACTTGATAGCTCAGTTTTCTAAAATCAACACCAGCGTTCCCGCACTCACGTAAACTGCTATTCATCAAAGTGCAGAGGAGTTCTGATGACTGAATGCATAATTCTGAAAACAACCCCTTCATATGACAGTGATTTCTTTTTCATGGTAAACTTCAAACGGCATTTTTAAACCAATTGGGAGCTGAATGTTCTCTGCTCAGAGGTTGTTTCATGCCGTTGTTTTTGACCTCCTCCCCACTACTGCAGCATCCCGCAAATTCTTCATATGCTGTTAGAAATATAAAAAAGCATTTTCTGACATATAGAGCTCAAATGCAAGCCTTCAAAGTTCTCATCAGAATCCCTTAGGGTACCACCCCTCCCTTCACCACCAACCCATGGTGAAATGTATTATTACAAGTTCCTCTGTGAGCCATTTTTATTCCTCCACTCTGAAATTACAGTGAACTTTGAAAAACATTTGTTTTGATATACCTATATAAAGAGATTCAAACCCTGACTGATCTTCAATCTTCAAATATAGAGTCGAACTTGGCAAATATAAAGCAATCTTCCATTCCCTTTAAAGTTCTCTGTTGCTCTCTAGTGGTGCAAAGAGCATTGTTCACAAAGTCATCCAGCCGACTATTTATCTACATTCCATCACATCACGTCATATAGTGCACTTGGTATATGATCACTCTACGTTCAGAGGTTAAAAAAAAACTATATATATATATATATATATATATATATATATATATATATATATATATATATATATATATATATATATATATATATATATATATACCTTTAGTTCTAAAATCAAAGCCTTCTTGCATGCTGGTGGTTAGCGAGACACGACAGATGTAAGAAAAAGAGGCCAAATCTCGTTTCTAGATACGGCAAGTTAATTTAAAGAGGCATCAAATGGAATACATAAACTAGTAATATTTGAAAAAAAAAAAAAAAAAATCTGCAGTGCTGCTGCAGTATCACACTGTGACCACAGTGGGCACTGCCAAAGCATCACTGCGGCACTGCGTTACGCAGTGCAACTAGACCTACTTCAAAGGCTTATATAAAAGAGATGGCACGACTTTGCAAGAACATCAAAGACCCTAAAGCATCGTGCAATAACCACATCAGAGCGACGGAGGGGGGGGAGAAAAAAAAAAAACGTAGCGAGTTTCACATTTCAATCAAGCTTCGTTTTATGCACGTAACACAAAGGTAGCCGTACGGAAGAGCGGAAGAGCCCCGCTGCCAAACTTCTGCTGCATCTGCTGCGTATGTGCAGTACGCGCTGTCGTGAAGTCGTAAAAAAAAAAAAAAAAAAAAGACGCGGGACATCA
>CAAKHG010014814.1:48279-77290 GCA_901007715.1 Dactylopterus volitans
TGGCATTAATGTACATGTTTGTTTTTTTTATTATTATTATTATTATTTACTACAGCTTCATTCATGACATGGCAAAAGGCAGTTTAAGTGATAGTTGGCACCCAGTGCATTAAGTTGATATTTTAAGTTTACTGATGCATCCTCTATGCTTGCATGCATATGTATGTAAAAGCAGAATGTTGGGTTTTCGTTTATTTGTTTGGCGTGTGTAAAAACTGAGAGAATAAAGACGTTTTTGTCAGTCTGATTATTACTGTGGTTTTTCAGTTTTATTTATTTATATATTTTACAGGCTGTTCTCATAATAACAAGATCAACCTCTTGGATGCTTCAAATTTCACTCCAACAGAGTGTTTCCTATATTATTAAATCGATCTCGCGCATAATAGATGACTGAGATTTTTAATTTATTGCAGCGATGTTAGGAGATGGACTGAGACACTCATTTCTGACTCTATACGCGTTACCTCGTGCTGCTGTGTAAATCTCACTGCATTTAGAGCACAGTTCTCCCATGTTGAAAGTGTTATGGAAATGTTATTAAGTCTATCCTAGTGAGACTGAGTCAGGATTGATGTTCTTATTTAGATGTAAAGCTCAAGGTCCCTCCAGGCTTTCCGCATTGCCTGTCCGTGGGCAACGGTCGGGTTTACAGACGTGCACACCGTGTAGTTCATACTACATTTTCCTGTCGTGCATGTCTGCAACTAGAGCTAAGAATATCTAACTTTAAGTATCAAATCAAAGTAGATTCTTGGTTTATGTTCATCTTATCCAAATAGAACCTAATTTGAAAAGCTGCAAATTTTGAGCTAGCCAAGACAAACACTTCCATCCACAAATCACAACCCCTTTTGTTTTAAAGACACGAAGAACAACGTAAATAGTACAGTGAACACCCTTTGTTTGGAGCTCTTCTTCGTGTTGCTAACAGTAGCAAACAATGTTTATAGCGCATCTGAGTGTGCATCTGACCATGTGCAGAGTGCCAAGTGGACTGTCCCAGGCGTCATGTTTTATGGGCTGCACACTGACCTCAGCGTAGGAGTCCGTGTGAAACCTCACAAATGTGGGCGAATGGAGATATTTACGTCTTGGTCTTAAGTTGTTGGACCGCTGTCTGATTAATGTAAAGGATGCACATATCTGTCATGGGGCATAGTGAAAATACCTACTATCATCATGAAAAATCTTTTTGTAGTATAATTTCAGTACCAGCTTGAAGTTTAAGATTCTCTTTTTTTTTTTTTTTTTCCTTTTTGTCTAACATGTACACAGATAGAGTAAGATACTGGCATGTTTCCAGTGTTTTACCTCCTTTAAAAATTAGTGCTAATATCTTTTGAAGAGTAACAAGACTGACATTATAATATTAACAACACTACAACAATAAAACACCTTCATTTTCAGTGAGCACATGTGAAGCTCTCACTTTGTATTACTATAATTTTAGGACTCACCCACAACCTTGCCAACCTCTTAAAGTGCACTTTTCACTTAATCAGAGGGAATGACACACACCACTGTTGAAGCAACAATTTATGATTAAGGATAAAAACATCAAGGCATTTTTATAGTAAAAATTGTGCCGAGGGTGCAGCTTTAAATTGCTTTCACAGGGTTTTCAAAACTTCTTTGAACTACAAAGGTTGTTTGCGCAAGTAAGAGGTAAAACCTGTTTTTTTCTCTTTAAGCTACCGTTGGAGGCAGCGTCTCATTTTTACAAAGTGAGAGGTGGCACATAGTCCAGATTGTTTACAGTCTAGGATTAATACCAAAGTCAGGTTAGAGGCAGCATGTACCAGTGGTGTCATATCCAACAACAAGCACAGCGTGGTTGGACCACCGGCTGGAGCAGTGGTGCTGGATGATTCCTCCCAGGTAGTCCTGCCAGCTGACAGCATCTACAACAGCAGTCAAAGGACCGTGCTCCACCAGCTGACCCATCATAGCCTCCTCTTGACCACTGCAGAACAAGAACATAAAACACATCTTTTGTGTAGTGGGATTCGCCACATGCCTGAGTTTTGTTTTTATTTTTCCGAGGAATGTGAACTTAACTGTAATATCATGGTCATCATCATTGTTAGATGTACTGGAAGCTCTGGTAGTTCAATGGCCTCTCTTTTTTTTTTGTGCCATATGTTTTTGTCTGGCATCTCTACTACAACCAGGGCGAGTTCATTTATAAAATTGTCCTTTTTTTTTCCAAATTTGAAGTATACTGTAATTTGAAGTTTCCATTGCAGATATGTATCTGCAAAGATATTTACGGCGAGCGCTTATCTTTTTGTACGTTCATGTTATTTCTTTGCAGAACCGTTACTCCCCCAGTCTGCACAAAATGTAAAACGCCAGCAGCACCATGCACTCCGTGACTCTGTCCTTTCTGAGGACAAGGGATGGTGAAAAGGCTTGTTTACTGGATTACAGGATTACTGCAATCATGAGGTCGATCAGAAGCTGTGTACAATTTGCTTTAATTTTAAGTTCAGTTAAAATATCACACAGAAATGTCATTACACAAAGACATTTTTAAAAATAAAAAGCTACAAATGCCACGAACAGCACAGACTGTGTGTAGGAGAAGAACTACACAAAGAGCAGGGCGACCAGACAATACTGTGCTAATAAAATAATAACAGGCATTACATAAGCATGAGTGTGAGTCATGTTCTCTTCAATATTAAATTAAGAAGACCTGATTCATTTTCTCTCAAGGTAACCTTTGGTCCAAAATGACTGGCTCAGAGTCAAGAACCTCTGTGCTACTGAGAAATCCATGTCTGTGTTGACACAGTAAACACTGATGCCCCTCCCCTCTCCTCTGTCCTTGGTACTTGAAAACGCATAAATATTTCATGTGATATGACCCAAAAATGACGTTAATTTTTAGCCTTTATTGCTTCTAGAGTGGCGGCAAAAATATCTTTTACCTGAAGTCATGTGCAGTGAAGTTCCTCACAGCAACACCGGCATGTGAGTGGGAGAAAAAATGGCAGATTCCGGTCTTGGCTTTGTAGGGATACTCTGACTGTGGCACCAATTTCACCTCAGTCTGGAAAGAAAATAGCTGATCTCAGTGAGTGTGTTATCTGAATACAAAGTATCCACTCATTTTATTCATGAAACACGACCACAGGCAGTTCCCTAATTTGTTGGCGAACAGAAATCTCTCTTATTAAAATGCATGACAGTATTACCCAGTTTTTAAAACTACACTTCATCTTGTACTATCTGCATCTTTCATAAACAGTTAGAATATTTACCCAACCCTTCAGTACAGCCTGGATGTACTTGTGAATTATTTGTCTAGACTTGTTTCATCTAGTCTGGCTTTTCACTAAATGTAAACAATTTAGGACCAGAAAAAAATGTCTGTTTAAAACTGAATATGACAAACATGAAAAGTACCTGCTTTAACCAATTCAAAGCCTGGATTGGGGACCCTCCTTTGCAGCCTCCATTTTGGAGCGAACAGTCCAGAACCTGCTGCACGCTGAGTTGCTCCAGCTGTGAGCCTCCAATGGCGTGCATAGCCTGCATGGCACCAACCACACTGAACGCCCAGCAGCTCCCACACTGAAAATATCAAACAAAACAAAACAAAACAAAACAAAGAACAGCTGAAAAACAAAGTGATTTTTTTTCTTCTGATTTTCAACCAGATTTGTATCACTAAAATGTGCGTAGTACAGGCAAATCCACCCTCCCTCCCCTTTTATTTTGCCTCACCCAAAACCCCTAATCATTTGCAGGCATCTCGGAAGTTGCCTCGAGCTGATTGCAGTCGTTAAAGCATTCAGAAAAAAACAATGCCACTTCAACGTTGCCCAGTCAATACCTGTGTACTTTAATGGACGTCTAACTTTAAAATGTCCATCCAACGAACAGCGGCTGATTGCAAAACAGCTATCTGAGTTATTGACATTCGTCTTAAGACTCAGTTTTGCAAAAGTTCTCGTGCAAGTCTTGGTATGCACCGGCCTCCTAAAACATCTAATGTTTTATTACGCCGCCGTGTTATATAGCTACAACACAGACGTCTGCTTGGTTTCGCTGGATGTTGTTGGTTTTTTTCACGCTTTTCTCTCAGGATCCTGATTGAATCTCCAGCTCTACCCTGTCCCAAAGCTTCGCTGAAACATTGCAAACATGCCGCCCGCCACAGATTCAACAACTTCATCCCAAACAAACTGGCCTCTGTGAAATTGAAAAATGGCAACTCCGCGATGGCGCGCCGCGGCGGCTTCATTATCAATAACACGGGGCAGCTGTGCTCAGTGCTTTACTCTCTGCTGCCGCGGCCTCTGCCTCCGCCATGCACACCATACCTGCATTCTGCCTCTTTGAAGTGGTTCTGAATATTCTCAGCGTGACCCTATTAAACCAGTTTTTCCTCTCAACACTTCAGACACGCGGTTGTGATTTAGAGCGTCATGGAGGTCCAAGAGCAAAGAAATCGGCTGTGGCCTCGTAAGACAACGAGACCGGTGTGTTCAGAGTGATGTAGGATTTTTACATTTTGACCAAAAGGTTGCGGCAGGGCCCCTTCACTCTGTTTTCTTGTTCATGCAGCACCGGTTTTAAAAAATACTGGCGATATTCTTCTGCATATTGACCTAGTTTTAGTGAAATTTCCCTTTAGTGACTGTATCAAAAATGCCACATCTTATCATTCCCTGAAGTCCTGCTTTTTTTTTTCCTGTGTCTCTACACAATGTCTTGCTAAAGGACAATTCTGCAGGACAAAGACTTCCTTTCCAACGCACGAGGGTCTTTTTTTTAAAACAAGCACTAAGTTACTTGTTCCAAAAAAATTAAGTTTTCAAATTCCATTTTTTTCTTTTTCAGGCATCTGTCATTGGTGCTCGATGTGCTGATGAGGTGAGACAATATAGCCAGTCAGGCTGGACTATGACTAATTGTTTTCTGCTGCCATCTACTGACAGAATCACATCAGTTGTACTTTGGTATCAGTCAATGGTGTTGTAAGAGTCCAGTGGTCTTCTTACACCTAATCTTGCTTTAATAATTCATATCTGACATACTGATATCAAATCATGAGAGAGTGCAATATTAACTGTATAACAATTGCATCAGGCAAACAGCATTAGACCCTTCTCAGTTCACTTGCTGAGCACAAATTCCCATAAATATGATGAAAATGGGCTCTCTATGAAAAAAAAAAATCAATATCCTGCTGCTCAGTATGGTTCCTTGGCTTAAAATCAATACTGAAACTGAAATCAGTCATTATTGCTTGCACTGTAGATAAGTATGTGCCAAGTGTACAAAATATTTGGACCATCTGCTCTCCTTTAAAATAATTTATTTCGTTTGAGTCGTAAATGTGGAATCAAGATGAGGAACAACTAGATCAAAAAAAATGAATGAGTCATGAGTACATTGATATTTTGCCTCTTTGAATCTGATTTTCTGCAGTATACACCGATCAGCCATAACAGTAAAACCGCTGTATGTCTACTATAAAACATTTAATGGAACACTGCTGCAATAAATTCTTCTTCAGGATGAGTTTTATGTTTTGTTGGGGGTTTTTTTGTTTTTTTACTGAAGGTGTTTGAGAGAGTTGTTGACATATTCTAATGATTGTTATTGGGACTGTAATCTGTGCTGCTGTTGAACTGCACTGGGCTATACTGAGATGCATCCCTAACGCACATGAGTGTGATGACCAAAATATCATCGTCATTATATTCTAAGGCAAACATGCAGTGGTTTTAATGTTATGGCTGATGGGCGGTTATCCACTGATCTATCTGCTGTGGAAACCAGGCAGGTCCACAGCACACAGCCGGAGTAAAATAGACCACAGTAAGAGTCAGACAAAATTCAGCACCAGAGAGGTAGGTGAGGTGGTCATGTGCAGACTCTTCCCCTGGAGCGCTGTGCCTCACCTGAATTCAAGAGAGTTCCCTATAAAAATGTCTTCTGTGTATGCTGCCTGTCTCTCCCTGCCTTTTTTTTTTTTGTGTAGGCTGTTTGTCTCTCCCTTGGCACAATAGCTTACAGCGAAAATATAATCCCCTACAGAAAAAGAGAGTGAAGTAGAAAGATAAAGGAGAGCAGGGAGTGAACATTCAGCCAAGACGAGCAGCAGCTCCAAACTCACTGTAGATGTCTGTCTCCCCATCATCACTCAGCTCTCAGGGCTAAAGTCACACTTTAAATTTGTCGTTGAACCTCTGCCTATCTTTCATTTTTTATTTATTTATTTCTATTAAAAACAATACACCCAAAATTGAGACCTTGAAATACTTGCTACTGAACATCATGGAATTAATAACTAATCGGACCAGCTGATCTGATGTGCCTGTAACAGGAGTCGATTTGAACATATTCATTATTCTAAAATAAACCTGCTCATGTGGTGATCCTGAGTTGAATCCACCAAAGCCTGTGCTGTTGCTACCCAGGCTCTGCATCTCGCAGCATATGAGAGAGAACACGAGTGCAAATATCCAAAAATTACTTGGGTGCCTTGGTGAGAGCGACTGTGATTTCTTATATCCAAACTGGAAAATAAACTGCTTCACTAAACACAAAGACATCTGATGTAGAATCTGTTACTTCTTCTCTTCTGCAATAGGGTTAGTGTACAAAACAAGGGTTAAACTTTAAGTCAAATCAATTTAATAGCAATTAATCAGGAACTTTGGAATGAGTATCACTTATCAAATTCAGGCAACTCTTATTTTGGTTTATTCTAGTTTATCTTTATTACTTTTTCAAATCATATCGTGTTTTAATTCTAAAAGACTTTGTAACGTTGTTTTTGCATTATATCCTCTCCAGATAATCCTCCGATGCCATGTGTATAATTAATTATACAGTTGGGACGCCAACCCTTATTTTGATTTTATCCTAATCTGAGGATTTATGTCTGTTGTGGGTCTCCTTATATTTGTGCTGCCTGCTGCCCACCATTTGTAATAAGATTGTGTTAGTTGTTCACAATGAATTGTTTTGATAAAAACAAATAAACTCATTTGTTTGAATAAAGCCCGGCTATATCCATATCTCTGTACCAATGGTTCTATGGTCTATGTTTCCATGCTTACCGCTTGTTGGTCCTGGACCGGTGCCACCGCTGCTTTGTCCCTCCAGTCAAATTTGGCTGGAAGCCTCTTTCCATTCGGTCCAGAGAAGAGAGAGGCTCTGTCAGGGATTGTTCGCAGGTAGATATCTGCAGTTAACAGATGAGGTTTCAAGTTGGATGGCAGATGCGTGTAAACAATGACTATGCAGATTCAGTGCAGTCATCCAGGATGTAAGACGCACAGTTTAAAACTATCTGCTGAGCAGATATAGAATGTGTGACTATGATCACTTGATGAGGCAACTCCAGTTATGTACAAAATACAGTTGTAACTGTATTAACGTGCGCGGCTAGCTCGGTGAATGTACCGAAATTAATATATCGATAATACATATTTACAATATCAGAAAGTATGCCAGCCCACCTCTGAATTCCTCTTGTGAGAGACCCGAGAACCGGTTGATGCCGTACCTGGCAGCCTGCGGTGCATCGGAGAGAGAGTTCAGGTACGCACATCTCCTGGTGGCGTTCTGAAACAACACACAAAGCTTACTAGGTGCTGTAAGGTTTGCTGGGGGAGCAGCAAAGCATAGATAGACAGACAGATAGATACTTTATTTATCTGGAAGAGAAATTCACATTTCTAGCAGCTTTTAGACACAGGAAGTAAAAAAAAAATACAATAAAAATAGAATACTTAAAAATACAGAATATAGTAAGCTATTGAAATAAGAAAAGTACACAAAGAGAAGGTTAAATCACTTACATTTAGTCATTTTGTACAACGAAAATAGTTGATAAATACATAAAAACGCACAGGAGGCTAGAATTAGTATTTTTCTTCTCCGATACTCTAGGGCTAAATCAAAACACCTATTATATAGCTGTTCACGAACCTGCTCTTCACTTTTACTCCAAGCACTCCATAGTTTCAGATTTTTAAAGCCAAAGATTTCATCAGTTAAGAAAGATATAACAAAATGTATCAGATTACTTAAAATGAAATCCACCTCAACCAGTTCTAATTTGATCATGCTGCTTTTATGCTAGTGCTTAGATACAATAAGACTAATAAAGCAGTCTGAAAGAAGGTTTTTCACTCCAACTTATTTTTACAGTGGCCTCGAGTGGCAGAGGTGGGACAATGTGCAGTGCTAAAACCCACCTAAGTAGCTCAGGGAAGGGAAAGTCATGGAGTTGAAGACCTTTATAAACACCTGCTAGCATTAGCTCGAACTACCCCCATACGCTAGTGGTCTTCCTCGCACAGCAACATATCTTTGCTAACGGCAAAGTTTGGCTAGCAGCGTACTTTTGCGTACAACAAAAGTTGAAGCAGGGCATTACTATAAAATACACCACCACTGGCACGAGTCCTAGCAGTATTTCATTAGCAAAGTTAATAAAAAAAACAACACTTTAGCTACAGGAGTGGGCGAGGTTGGCAACGATGCAAACAGAGGTTTGGCTGCGTACACGCGTGTGTTCGAGTGGCGCGCGTCCGTCCACTCCGCGTCCCTCCGTCTGCTCCTACCTGAAAACAGAGATGACAGCGACGGGATGGCTCCGCGCCGGCCTCGCGCCTTCGCGGGCTCTGCCCTCCGGACGAGCCCAAGCCACTCAGTTTCTCATCCGCGCTCAGGTTTCGTCCACACAGAGGAAACACTAGCGCGGAAAAAGTCGCGGCGACAAGTGTTAAAAGACGAGCTCCCCTCATTTGACGGATATATGCCGTTTAATGTCATGGACTACTGCCGTCGTTAAAAGAAGGAAGTACTGGATTTCGGATGTTCGCGGAAAAACATGTAGCGCATGCGCAGAGATGTAATTCCTAAAGGACAACTACAAACATAAATCACAGTTCATTCACAATTGGGATAAAACACTTAAAATGTTAATGCAGCTGAGATTTAGCTTTGTAATTTGTACATGATTTAATAATTTTACAATTAAAAAATACTGAAAATGGCCATAATTTAGCATTTGTGACCAAGAAAAGACCCACTTTGCTCCAAATTTCATGATTTCAGGGATTTATCCTGCGTTCATCCAGATTAAATTTATACTGCGATGAGTGAAAATATCTGAAAGCCTGCATCTGTTTTCGGTCACTAAAATGATGCAATTTAGTGGCTAAAATAAAGGCGACGCAAAAACTGTCATAGTTGCAACTGGAACAGGTAACATTGCATAACCTGTGAACACACCCACCCACACATTTGACAATAACATTGCAGTAGCTGCTGTCAGACACAGTAGCAGCTGCAGTTTATTTTTTCCAGTCTGTGCTTTGTCAGGACGAGCCAGCCCCACTCAGTACACTGGGAGAAAAAGTAGGCTACTCTTGTGCTTTTTGAAGTGGCATCTGATCCTGCCTTCCTCATAACCAAAGCCCCTCTGTAAGGAGCCAGAGGAAATGTCAGACGCAACACAGGAACTCACCAACAAGCCCTTTGCGGCCCAGCTGTCCAATGTTTACCTCAGCATCTTGGCACTGTTCTGCTTCAAGCTCTTCGTTAAGATTTCTCTCAACTTGCTGACATACTTCTACATTGTCCGTGGGAACCGTAAAGAGGCTGCCAGGATATCAGCAGAGTTTTATGATTACAGTCAACAACACGGTGAGTACTTTCTGACGGAAACATTAAAAAGCCCTAAGAGTTACTTAAGGGTGGTTTCTTTGCTCCAGAGGACGGCATTCATGTGAGCACCCATATTCTTGCATTAAAAGGCAAATGGAGAATAATTACAATGCAGCCGTGCTTACACAATACATCAGGGAGCATGTTGATCTCGGGCACGTAAGGTCATGAGCAGAAGATATTAGCCATGTTTCCAAATTAAATGCTCCCTCCGCTCACACACTCACGATTTCCATGTTTACAAATGAACTATAAATATTGCATTACTGGTCCAACGACTGCAAAGCCCATCAATTGTATTCACATTAATACATATTGTACCGCAGACATGAACGATAGCAAACTTTTTTTCTCTAATTAGCTTAAGAGCTACTTATAAATCCTGAACTGTACATTCAATATTAAACGTAGACACTGTAAGCTGGCAGCCCCTTTTCTCTTATGTATTAATAGAACAGAGTCATGATATCCCTCCTCTTCCCTCCCTCCCCCACCTACATCATGCCCTAGTTTCCATTCCCAGCTATGCAGTGCACCCTCTCACACTCAGACAGCAACCAAAACAACACTCCACATTCTCGGGGACAGGCGGTTCGGAGGCACATTCACGGTGAAGAGAGACACGACGACAACATAATCTGTAGCTATCATTCAAGGGAATGTATAATTTAAAGTGGGCCCACTCCATGGAATGCTAATTAGCCAATCTGAGGGCATTAGTCACGGCTCTGTAGATACGATCCTCCTTGTTCTAAGAAATCTGTTTGATGTCTGTATTTGAGTCTTTTATACCCATATTTCGAATTAATGTCAGTCAGGCAAAATAGGCTGAATGAATGAAATAGCATGGATTCTAATAGAAAGCATTAAGTTGAGTGTGATAATTAGGATGGATGAAGATGATAATAAGGATGAAAACGTGTGGAATGCATCTGCTGTAATTCTGGACATTGACTCAGGTTTGCCTGCCGAG
The DNA here is from genome assembly GCA_901007715.1 of Dactylopterus volitans. Lineage (NCBI taxonomy): Eukaryota > Metazoa > Chordata > Actinopteri > Syngnathiformes > Dactylopteridae > Dactylopterus > Dactylopterus volitans. The sequence goes on from CAAKHG010014814.1 coordinate 58,958, forward strand.
ATTCTTTCTAGTCGTATCAAATGAAATGAATGTATGGCGCCAGGTGTAGTCAAGTCCTGCGAGTGCAGAACACCATGCTCTCCCATCTGCTTGGACTCTTAGTGCAACTTAGTTAGACTGTAATAAAATGTGCAAGAAACATAAAAAGTAAAATATGAGGGCCTTGGCTCCAATTTAAGGTTGGGAGTTCATTTAGCAAAATGATATATGAAACGGCAAAATTCTTAGGGTAAGTATAGTAATTTAACCTCAAGTAACTGTATTATAGGGTACTAATGCATGTATTTAATGTTTTCTGCTCATATCTGTCAGGGCTGATGGGATATTTGCATTATTGCCCGTGCAGTGTGTTATGTCGAGATTCTGTTATTGTTGTGCTGATGTTCGTGAAGCCTTTGCTCCTGCAGTTATTGTAGACGGCTCGCAGTAAAAGCGTTTAGTGAGCAATGATGAATATGAGTAGATACACTCACTAAATTCTTACTGTGATTGCAGGATCCTGGGCAGACAGGTCACCCCTTCATGATGCTGCCAGTCAGGGTCGCCTCCTGGCCCTGAGGACCCTCATTTTGCAGGTGAAGAGAGCACAATCTCTCAGGAGAGCGCATCCTCACCTCTGCACACATGGGGAACCATCCCGTGGTCAATTAAATCCATACCTGTGCCTCAGTTTGGATGTTAGAGATAGGGCGGTAGGAGTAACTGTTGCTGTAACTATTGCCTTTAATACAACAATAACCGCCTCCTTTCACCGGTTTAATATCAATTTTCTAAATTTGTGAGCTGAATAAATTTAAGTATCCCTTCCCTCTCTTCACATAATAGTGTCAAGACTCGTTTAAGGAGCCAGTTGTCTTCATAGATGACCGTGGACAAGATTTGGATATTTACAAATTGTCGCAGCTAAGTTTCTCCTAAGTGAACTACTATCACGGAGGTGGTAAGCGACACTGTTCAGAGGCAGCTAAACAGCCATATAATGGAATGTGAACAAGTGATATCTGAATGATGAATATCATGATTAAGTTAAATGTCAGATCAAAAGAACCCATGTTTGTGCAAGATTACCAAGCCATGACAGTTTTAGCTCCTGTGATACACCACTGTGACACGGTTTTTGTACTGTAAATCAGCTTCCGGCCACACGACACAGAATAACCATGAATGCCACATCAAAGGAGCCTCATATGTCGTATCTGAGCAGTCGCTGTTCGCCGCTAATGACCAGCAGATTACTTTGCGAGGTGCTGAGATGGCTGAATTTCAAGAATGAATGTAGTACTCTCCTGCGTATTCTACGCTTGAGCCGACTGACTGGAACTGGGGGACTCTCCGTTTGTACTTTTCGTTTGCAGCTGCTCCCGGACAGAGAACTGTGTGTCAAAAGAGCTATTTCATCTGAGCTGAGGCGCCTACAGCACAGTGCCTTGTTCTTTGGTCATACAAGCTGATGACCAAGCATTGATATTACAGTATTAACATGGTGATTTATTAGCTCTTTACTAGGCTTCTTTTAGATCTGCACTTTAATTAGAAAGCTATTAATCTCAATTATTAAACTATGGCCGCACAGTATAGTTTGTGAATTACTGACGACCATAAAGGAAGACCATGGGTCTGTTATGTAGATAAGCTTTAATTGTGTTTTTTTGAAGCTTCGAATTCACCAGCGGAGTTGGATAGAGGTCACATGTTGCTTTGGTCCCCTTTAAAAAATTTAAATGCGCTTGATTCCGTCTTCAGGGTCACAGTGTGAACGTGCTGACGATAGACCATGTGACACCCCTTCATGAAGCCTGTCTTGGAGACCATGTTGCCTGTGCCAGAGCACTCATTGACGCAGGAGCAAATGTGAGTCACTTATTGACTGGCGCCTTGCTGCTCGGGTCAAATGTAATTTATGGCTCAGAACATGTGTTTGGGGGCAACAATAGAGTGCTGCTCTCCTATTAGCGACGCTGTCAAGCTGTTAAGTTGTTGTTCCCCTTCAACTGTTCCCCCATGCTGTTACTGTTGGTCAACTTGCATGGTTAAACAACACCTAAAAATAGCGAAAGTGTGTTTGCAGGTCAATGCCTCCACAATTGATGGAGCCACCCCATTGTTCAACGCTTGTACAGTGGGAAGTGTGGCATGCACGGAAATTCTATTGGAAAATGGAGCAAAACCACAAAGCCTCATGTACCATCCCTCCCCGATACACGAGGCGACGAGCAAAGGTATATGCATTGTTGAAAAATTGTATTCTGCATGGACAACACAAGAATTACTCATATATCAAGTAGTTTCCAGTGGATTTTTATGACATCCACCATGGATCCATGTCTGCTATCCATCTGTCAATTGGATTATGCGAAAAGTACAAGTCTGATATTCATGAAAGATGGTGGAGGGATGTAGCATGGCCCATTAAAAGAGCCTGCCATGTGGTATGACAGATCTTTTTAGCATATAGCAAAAAAAAAAAAATTTTTTTTTTTTTTTTTAAATTGGTCTTGGTGCAGGTCTGTTCTTTCTGAGTTACTTTTCTATTCATCTAAATTATGAATCTTAATGTGGCATGATGCTGATACACTTAAAGAACAGACAAGGTGATTATTCAAAATAGAATTAAACAGCTACAATGACAAATGCGTAAAATTTAAAATGATCAATGTTATGAGTTTGAAATACAACTACATCATGATGTGTGACAGCGAGCTCTGCGATTGAACTGGACCATTTTTAAAACACCTACAAAGATGATTGCAAGTCCTCAACAGTCATTGTAATCCTGTTATTTTGAAAAAAAAAAAAAAGATTACCCAGGTTATTTTACTGTCCAAATACTTATGGACACAGCTGTGTCCACAGGCATGAATTAAGTGTCCACAGAAAGACACTGATTTAAGCTACTGTCCCTTATTATAGGTTCAGTAAGTTTTATGTTCCAACATTACCACTCAATATCTGCCATTTGTTATTACAGACATCAACATCTCCACCGGTTACAGGCTGCACTTGATCTTGCCTTCCAACCTGTATTTGTGTCCTTTGCAGCGTTATAAAACACTTTCTACCAACTGTGAAAAACAGCTGTGAGAATAAATCCTGACAACCCAACCGAGTAGACAGCTTGGAAAATTATCTTACCCTGTCACTTAGTGATTGCTGTCTTCATGCTCCATTACTTCAAGGTCATTATGGCTGTGTGGAGGTTCTGGTGACTTGGGGGGCAGATGTGGACATGGACATTCCTCACCTGGGCACGGCGCTCTACACGGCCTGCGTCTGCCAAGAGCTGGAGTGTGCCAGGAAACTCCTGAGGGAAGGTCAGTCAGTCTCTCGGCACAGTGCGGATGTCTACAGCTGCAAACAAACACGCACTTGAACATGCACAAACACAAGCGAGTATATCGCAGACGTGAAGAGATTATACGCGTGCAGGACGCACGCAGTTCATTTTGATAAACTTTGCAAAAAAGCATGTCGACGTGCTCGCTCGGTAATGGAAATGTAAGAAAATACTGTAAGGGAACCAATCAAAACGGTCGTAAAATTACTAGAGGCAAGCACTTCTTGTACTAACAAAACCAAACAAAATGCTACGATTAACAGTCACGTGTGTTGGCATCACTGTTATGAACCACCGAATCACAGATGGCATGATATAACATGACATTTATTTCTGACACAGCAGCAATTAAACTGATTTGTATTCTGTAATTTGTATAAATCATGGAAAGGGTAAATACCAGTGGTCGATGTCAGCCTGTCAGCAGGAAAGCAAGAGCTTTTTTTTTTTTTCTGGAACGGCTTCAAGATGTTTAACAGTCATAAAACAATAAATCCATCCCAACGGTGGCATATTTTTGGTCTCACTGATGCGAGACTTACTGATGCATGCTAAGCGCAAGCAAGTTTGACACGTAGCCCGCAGTTGATTGATCCGACTTTCAAGCCATGTCCGTGCTTGCTACCTTTGATTGAGAGCAACAAGCACACATCTATTCTTTGAAGGCTGTTGTAAATAATTGCTGGGATATGATTTCAAAAAAAAAAAAGGGTGGGCATGATGATGGAAGTCAAATTCATCAAATGTCTTCTAGATGACCAAAAAGTGTCATATTGATGCCAAACATTGCGAGCAGGCTAATTTACGTCAACATACATGGCCTCCCTAACATTGCACAGAGACTGGTTTGCAAAATGATTCCTTTAAACATCATTAAAAAAAAAAAAAACACGTTTGCAAGTGGTACATTTTCTTCTTTTAAGTTGTCCCTCTGTCCCTTGTACAGGCGCCAACGTACAAAAAGGCAAATCTCTGGATTCGCCGTTACACGCAGCTGCAGAGAAAGACTGCACGGCGGTGGTGAAGCTGCTGCTGGACTTTGGTGCAGACATCAACGCCAGGAACACGGAGTTTCAGAGGCCGGTGGATGTGGCTCCACCCAGCAGTTTAACAGAGGGCTTCCTACTGCTCTATGAAGGTACAGGCTGACTGCATCTGTACGCCTGTTATACCTGGGTTTAATACACATCTCCACAAACAGTCACAAAGTAAAGTGACAAATGCATAATAAATGCATCTATATTTAGCTTCAGTTACAAGATCTGAACCAGTCTCTAATTCTGCAACCACCATATTTATGTTTTTTTTTCTCCTTTTCATAGCCACACCGAGAGTACTGAGCCAACTGTGTCGCCAGTGCATCAGGAAATGTGTCGGCCGTGACAGACTCCACCTCCTTTCCCACCTTCCGCTGCCCAACATGCTCAGAAGCTACCTGCAGTACCAGTGATAGGCAGACCAACAAAACTCCTCTCGCACTCTGAATGGAACTTACACGTCGACTTCATGAACCCTGCCTACCTTTTTTTCATTTTAGCCACCAGTCAATGTAGCAAGAGCAATTAATCGGAATTCGTCACAGACCGCAGCTGCTTGAGTAGCTGAAATGTGCTAAGCTGTCTCCCATGTGTGAGTGTGGATCTGGGTGAATGTAAAGCAGTGGGTTGCTACAAAGGGCTAAGCCTGAATAAATCATGGTTAAAACGTACAATACATCATCGTTCGCATTTCAGGTTTGAAGTATGTAGAAGAGGCCTTTATAGTTTCAGTAGCGATGAGAAACTGACACACTTTGAAATCAGCGTAACTTGACTGCACAGTGTATTCATAGTTTTGAATTTGATGTATTTAATACCAATTGCACACTTATAGAGAATTAAAAATTGTTATGAAAAACGCTTCAAAAATGCTCTATGTTGTCTATCGTGGGCTCTGCTGGGGCTGCGTAAGTTGGATGGGCACATTGCTCTTCGATTTAAAAATTGAAAAGTAAAATGGAAAGAATTAAACAGCAATTATATCTTAAAGTTGGTGGCTCATAAGTGGCCCCAGATTTAAAGTCTGTGGAGCCACATTAGTTTAAACATGACCATGAAATTGTGTAATCATCCAAATCCATAAATATTACTTAAATAACCAATGTTAAGAATTGCTAATCAACACTGTTTCTTGCAGTGTGCGTATAGACTGTATGAGTATATGATGCATTATTCTGGTGTCAGAACCTGTGGTAATGGTGCACTTGGGTCAGTCGCAAATAGCTGTGAATAATAGTGAGCTGTCTATAAAAAACAGTGGATTATTTCATAGATGTCATTATTACAGTAATTTGCATTGCATCTAATTTCCTTGCATTAATATTAATGCCTGGTTTAATAATTTATTATTGAATTGGTAAAGAGGAATGCATCGTCTCCAGGAAATCCAGAGTTCACATTACAGCCTCTGGAGGGCAGCAGAGCGCCGCCGCCGCCTGCGCGCCGCCGTCTGCGGCGCGTGAAGAAGACGCGCGACTGTTGCCGCGGAAACGTAAACAGAATTGACAAGCGAGCGCGTTGGAGCTCGGAAACCAGCTGAGGTCCAAAGTGAAAAGCGCGGAGTGGGATCATTCCACGCGTCCACTCATATGTATCATTTTGAATATTAATTTCCCGGCCCACTGAGCGAGATTTGGATCAAAAAATAATAATAATAATGTCACACGCACCGTCTGCCGCAAAGTCCGGACTGCCGAGAGACGTCTGGAGGTGGCTGCAAAGCCTCGAGCTGTCATCCTATCCCATGAATGTGCGCAGGTAAAGAAGCCGCTAATCTGGAGGATTTTAGGAGTTTCTGATACACAGATAAACTTCCCGCCAAAAGCAACACGAAAATCTACACAGGTGAAACTGAAGTTTTTAGGGTCTTTGCCGCATAACTTTTCTCCCTAAACAGGATGAAACGCTAAATAAATCATTCAAAGTTAGTTTTTGCCAGTTTTTTTGTTACACAACATGAACCGAATTAGGGGAATAACACGAACATGAAGTAACATAAATGACCTTACTGGAAATAGTAATAATGCACACATTTCTTACATGTATATATGTAGATTATATATATATATATATATATATATATATATGTAATATAGCACCATCCAACAAGTAGATATATAGTAGTTTTATAATTAAATAGAAAAGAAAAAAAATGGAGGGTCATGAAAAAGGATCAGGAGAATCACGTAAGATAAATGTCCACAACGGTTAAAACGATAAAAGCCTAAAAGCTTCCCCCTGCTGCCTCCGCCAACACTGCTGATCAAGGTGAAGGTCTGCTCTCTCCACTTTTTCATTCTCAGAGACTTCTCCAGCGGTTACCTTGTGGCAGACATTTTTTCTCATTATTACCCCAATGACTTCCACCTGCATTCATACAACAAAGGAACGTCTCTTTCTGCAAAGCAGGGGAACTGGAGTAGGCTAGAGAAGGTAATTTTTTTTAAAAAATTTTTTATCCTATTCAGTTTTATATTCTTCAGTTTGTGTTTTCAAGGTACTATATGTACTTTAATAACACCAAGGACTCAGAAAACTTTTTCTTTAACATGAAATGATCAAAAAAAAAAGAAAAAAGTCTTGACTCACTATGATGTGTTAATTAATTTGCGACAGGCTCTCCAATAGCAAGATCTTAATGGGAGCCGGGTAATTAGTTGGGGTCCCTTTTGTTCCAGTCTTTGCAGAGGCTGAACCTGCGCTTGATGAAGGAGGTAATTGAGGGAACAATCCACTGTAAACCAGGAGCAGCTGAATTGCTGGTGAGGGAGGTTTATACCACCTTAACAAACCGCAGGTGAGTGAGATCCCAGGCAGAAAATCAATGCGGAATGGGGCGGATTAAAAAAAAAGAAGAAGAAAAAAAGCCCTGATTTTCAGCAGAAAGACTGCGTGCTTATTCACCGCAGCACCGTCCAGCGAGTAGATTCACCGGTAGAGAAAAAATGTTTGGAAAGTGAGGATCGTTTGAACGGGGCACACAAGGCTTCTTTTTTTTTTTTTCAGTGTTAAAGGTTTTGGTTTGGTTCAGAGAAATTTATTTCAAATGAACAAGGCGGTTGCTTTGAAGTGGCTGTTACACATGGAAGAGGCTGCTGAGTGCAACCTTCTTGTTGTTGTATCAGGGACGTTACTATTACAGGACCTCATTAACTCTCCGGCTTAGTGTTCCAAAAGCAACTTCCAGGGTGTTAATGCAGTATCATGATCAAAAGTGGATCAACCTCAAGACAAATAACAACAGAAATCTGTACATATTCTCATTGTTCTCTCAGCATCAAGGAAGCCGGGACCCCTGAGGTGGATTTCAGTGACCAGAAGTACCAGGAGCTGCTGCCCTCACTGGCCCGACCCACAGCCTCCAAGGCCATCAAGAACAACTTGAGACTAACGGAGCTCATGGCCGAACCCGACATCAGCACAAACCAGAGAAAGGCGGAAGCCATCGTCCGCAGGCACCTGGAGAACAAGGCTGCAGAGAGGCTTCTCCATCCCGGTGAGTCACGCGGAGGAGACACGGTGGAATACAGGTTGCTTTTCCCAACTTGGCCGGAGCTACGGTAAGTTAGCATGTCATAAAAGTTGGTGACTGCTGACATACTGGATGGAGGATAGAGGGTATAGGTCAGATGTGAGAGCCACAGAATCTGCTGCTGCGTGACAGGCGCTGGATGGAGGTCACGTGCCGTGCGATCGAATTTGGTCGACTTTGACATGTTCTGTGGTTTGTTGACAGGACGTTTTAAAGTCAAACCTCGTCCTAATCAGCTGGAGGCCAAAAAACTGAAGCCACTGAGCCGTGGTGAGGGGTGCTTCGATAACCCCTCAGCTCTGGGCACCACGTCGGGTAAGCGCGAGGACTTATATCCATTTCATTTCATTTTTCCATCCCGTTTATTTGTTCTTTTCACGAAAGCGCCAGACAATACGACACGAAGCCGGGACACAAATTCACAATTCACATTTTTACTGGACACCCTTCAGGGCTGGAAAGCAGCGGCAAGATGAATATGACGATCTTAGATGGTCCGTCATTTCCAGCAACCTACACCATCAACCGCACCTTTGATGACCTCAACAAAAGACTAAAATAACTCCAAAATAGATTACATTTTTTTAACAGCAAAAAACCCCTATTCAGCTAAGTTTCTAGTGCATCTGGTCTAATTTTTTACTCTGAAAAATATTTGTAGAACCCTTGAAAGCAGTTTGTTGAGAATTCCAAATTTTTTCACACCAATGACAGAAATACGCGTTTGTTTTAAAGTGGTCCGAGCAAATTGATGCTTAAAATCAAATCTCCCTCGGTGATTTTCATCCTCTGAGGGAAACATAAACAGCTTTTGTTCTCTGTTCTCTGGCAATATTCTGTTTCTGGCTCAAAACTTAACTAATAATGTCTGCAGTTTTGTTGTCTCTTTCAGTTTTAGTGACCCTGACATAATAAAATCCATCATAAACATAATCAACAGACAATCATCTGGGTGTGACACATGCCAACTTGGCAAGAGAGTGAACGGAAAATATGATATAGCTGCAGGTAACTGATGTCACACCTGTGAGGATGGTGAAGTTTCACAAGCGATCGTATTGCGAAAAAATAAGAAACTTTCTGTTTCCAGAACCTCGGCTGCTTTAACAGTCTCATGGCGACTGTGCTAAACAGGAAACCTGCCCCGCACAAATGATAACTGTACTGAGTCAGTGATTATATTTTCTCTGAGAGGAACCAGCATAAAAAAGTAGTATTTCACTATGCTTTATGTGATTTTTAGAGCGCATCGGTGTGTTTTTTTTCTTTGACTGGTCATTTGCGAATATTAATCTATCCTGCGGCTGATAAAAGTTATATTGGATGTATTATGTAAATGTAATTGCAACAGTACTTAACAGCTCCATTATGTGCATTTTTGTTATTTCAGAGTTGTGCTCCTCATCAGCATGTAGTGGAACTGCTGCTTCGTTTAAGGAAATAAAGGTGCGCCAGCCTGCCAGACGCTCCTTGTTTAACTATTAAAACGTGATGGATGGAGACTTCCTTGTATTTTTCCTTAAAGGTATATTCTTTCAAAATTGCTATGATTATTGTTCCTGTCAATTTAAGTATCATACCGACCAGCTTTTGTGGTGCACTATAATTTGTTTGCAAAGAGAGATGACGTCACTTTTTCGAAGTGCTACCATTACGCTGCGGTTGCTCGTGTTTGAGCTATGCCGGTTTGCATCACTAGGTGGAAGCATTGAGCCAGAGCCGGGACCTTCACCTGCAGGGTTTTCACACTGAAATCCACTGCTATGAGTGTTCCATTGACAAAAAGAAAAAAGGAGGAAATAAATGGTTTCCAACAAATATCAAGTGTCTATTTGGATCATCTGTTTGTGATATTCGCTCAAGCCGCTGAGGTGAATTCCCTCGCTGTTCCTGACTCTGCATCGCCCTCCCTCTGCCATCAGCTAGCCGGCAGACAGACCTTCCTCTTGATCTGCATCACAGGGAAGCATCAGCTACCTGCAGAATACTGGTGAGCGTCTGCTGTGGCTCGTGACATTCTCCAAGGCAACAGACGACCTGGGGTTCAGCTATTATTTGACAAGTGAGTCCTGCATTCAAAATCGAATCGAGCTATATCTATAAAGCACGTTTGAAAATAACCTTTAAACAATAAAAACACGTAAAAATCACAATCAAAAACACAAATGTATTTAAAAAAAAAAATCCAGCTCTTACTAATTCAAAAGCCAAGGAAAGGAAGATGTGTTTAAGACAAGATTTTAAAGCAGGAAGTGTAGTGGCCAGCCTAATATTCCTGAGAACTGGGGGCGATTCCTGCAAAAGCACAACCACCTCTGTTCTTCAACCTCGACTCTGGGACAACCAGAAGTCAGCGGTCTGCAGACCTAAGTAATGGTGGGTACACGTGGTTGCAAAGGTCAGAGAGATGGGAAGGTGCAAGCCCGTGTAAAGACTTAGGGATAATTAAATCTTAAAATGGATCCTAAAATGTACTGGGGGCCGGTGAGGTGAGGTCAGTTTGGGAGAAATGTGCTCCTGCTTCAGCGCTTCTGCCTGCCTGCTCTTGCTGTAGAATGCTGGAGAATGGAGGCTCGGCTGACACCAACATAGAGGGCATTACAGTAGTCCCGTTGAATGAGATAAAGGCATGTATTACCCTCTCAAAATCATTAAATGACAAAAAGGACCTGACCTTGGATAAGAGCCTCAGCTGGAGGAAGCTGAATATGACCACTGAATTTATCTCTTTGTCCCATTTAAACTCACTGAGCATCAGCATTCTGGGCAATAATCTGAAAGGCTTTCCTTTTTTTTATTTTTTATTTTTATTTTTTTTAATGATTTAACTATTCATATTTATTCTTTCTAAGTCTTTGTTGAGCAGATTCAAGCATTAATGGGCATTAATATTAAAAAAAAAATCAATGATGAATAACATCATTGCCAACAGAAGGCTAAAGATGCAAGGAAATTTCCTTGTGTCGTTTTGAACAGCCAACGAATCTGAGCTTCTTTGGCTATTATGAAGTTTTTTGAAAAGCGCAAGATGTAGAATTTATTTGAACACCTGTGATTTGAAGGTCGGAACAAAAGTTTATCAGTCGGCGCTGCTTTGTGCCAAAGCAGTATGAAGGCCTGCAGATTGTGCACATTATTTTGTGTTCACAGCTCTAAAAGAACTCAGCTTCAGATTTTGGCTATAAAATGATATATTTCCAAATTTGAATATATATACTTATATATCACAATCTCCCAGTTTATATACACGTACTCTAGAACGACATATATTGTAGGTCAGGGATTGCTGGTTCTGTTGACAAAATATGTAAAACTTGCATCAATCATGTAAGTAACTGATTACTAGAAGTAGAGATTTAAAAGTGGTTGGACAATTCAACATGTGGAAGATGTTCCAAAGACTCTTGATACTCTAATATCCTATAATAAAAGCTAGTACTACTATACTATAATTATAAAAACACAAGCAATTTGTCATCAGTTTCATTCTTTAACCCCTGCAGAACTTGCTTACAGTCATCAGTCAACTTTAAAAGAACTATCCAACAGTGGAAAACAACAACATTAATTACTGCCTCAAATTTGATGTATGAAATATTTTCCATTTAAGATTACTTATCTGTAATTGATTTAAATGGTCAGTGTCCAGTTTTCACGTGACTGGTGGGGGATGAGATTAACTCTAATCTGTATTAGAAACACATTTTTAGTGATACAGATGTTAACGATTTGTCTTCACCTCCTTTAGGAAATTTGATCATCCGGTAGAAATGCTCACCTGGACTCATGGATGAACTGATTAGAATTTGGTGGTCAACGGTCAGGGTCGTCAGGGTCACTGTAACTTGAAAAATATATATTTTTGGCCATAAGTCAAAAATTATTGCACTGATTAGGGCGCCATTTCACACAAACATGTGTGCCAGTGCCCCAGACCAAGGCACTGGTAGAAAGATGTGGAGGTGGTCTGTGGGAGCCTCGCTGTGGCTGCCCGCTGCTCCACACAGGATCGGATAATAAATGAAAAAGGCTCTTTGCATGCTGGACAAGGGCAATAAAGACCTCAGTGACAATGAGGCGATGGCGTTTCATATCCAGCCGGTCAAGGGTCAACTTCTCGGTCACGGCATTATGTTTTGCCGGTGCTGAAGCCTCTCAGTCCAACTTAGATTGAGATCTCTCAGTTGGCTCCATAATCTCCGAGCGCTCATGGGACGGTCACAGCGCCGTCCGATTGAGCTGTGAAGCTCGTGAAAAATGGATGACAGGATGATAAGTGTTTCTGGCTGACTGCCTGGCTTCTCATGTGGTCCAGGAGCTCGAGCTTTCAGCAGAGCGATAAGACAATGCTGTAACGATATAATCTCCAGAGCCTGAACACACAATTAGCCACAGCTGACCGCGAAATCTGTTTCTGCCAAAATGGCATGCTTGAATTTTCCTCTTAAACTGCCGCATGCGGGTCAAACGGTTATATATGAAAGGAATCAATATCTATAAATCACTTGGTTTTTTTTTCGCGATTTGATATAAGAACAAGCCCACCAGCATTTTTATTGCAGATATAATCTATGTAGCTTTTATTTATAGCATCTTGGTCGGTATGAAAAGCAGCTCGTGCTGTTTCCATGGTAGTCAATGACTGGCAAAGCCTCTTTGCCTGCCTCCCTCAGAGGAGCTGTAAAACCCGACCTCCTTAATCTTTCAGTGTCTTTTGATTTTCCTCGGCCTGACTAGGCGTGAACACACATCAGCACTTAAGGCCGAGTGCACTGTCGCCTGTTGATCTCTGCAGGCAGCAGCGGGCGATGAGCATTGGAATCTGGATGCTCATTGTCGATTCTCACATTCAGCTGAACCGGTGAGCTCTAAAATCCCGCCAGGCAGGTGCAAGATAGCGATACAATATGAATTCATTTCAACACAGCATGTGGACTGCGGAATTTCCAGACCCCCCCAAAACTTTGCTTACTCAGCACATTGTATTGTCAACACAAATAATAATTTGAAAAAAAACAAACCCTCCTTTTTACATGGAGTGACCCGACCAGGGTGATGTTTATATTTACTGCACATCTACATGCATCTCCTACTGAGCAGTATCTTGGGCCTAGGTTGCTATGGCAACTAGCAAGCCCATACAGAAGAGCGAACAGAAGACATTAATAAGCTTAGTGTGAGCTTCTTTGGCTCCGTGTGTTGGTCCTGCGGATGCTATGCGGTTTCAAGCGGCATATATACATTGTACTGCATGCCCACAAATAATATTCATGCATTCATACGCTGAAAAGCAAGCACACAGGGAATATACATATATATAAAGTTTTTTTTTTTTTTTACAGTATATTCAGGTCCAAAACATTTGTGATGGAAATGTGACGCGCCAGACAACTGATGTTACAGACTGACAAGGCTAAAATGCCCTAAGAAAGTGTTTCACCATCTGCTGATTTTTCCTATCAGCGTCATGGTGCCCACAGCGTGAAGGGAAGCTCTAGTGGCGAAAGCAAAGGGATGCAGCAGGGGGAGGAGGATTCAGCGCCTTGTTAGACGCACAGAAAAGGAACACGACTAGCCGGGGGGGTGTTGTGAGGCTTTATAAGCCAAGGATTCCCCCAGAAAAATTGCCCTCCCCCATTCACCAGCAGCAAATCTCCCACCCCTATTAACAAAGCCGTGGTAAGCTAGTGTGCGGCCATGTTATCCAGGCCAGGGGTGGGGCGCTTTGTGTGCCTGCGTTGTCACGCGCACACATATGTGTGGAGAGTCAAGTGCATGTCAAATTCTGATGTGTGTCGAGTATCCAGTTACTATAGTAGCCAAACAGCTGACGTTTCACGTTTATTTACAGTGACCGAGTCATAAAAACAACTGATTCATTTTCAAAATTCAAAGAGATTTGAGAAAGAGCTCATTCTTTTTTTTTTTTTTAAAGCAAATGCTTCCTTTTTATGTTCCACACACCAAAAGATACAGATGAACAACAACAAAAAATGCTAATATGTAAAAATTGATTAGAATGATGAAGTGACATTGGAAAACTAAAACTGCTTGACCAACCAAGTCCAGACTCCCTTCTGAAAGACACTGAAGCAGCCTGAATAACCTGAGTTTCTGCACTGCATGTTTTTTGCAGAACCCAGTGAAGTGACTATTCGAATATACAGAAAAATCGGCCTCGTAACGGGTGGTTAAACACCCCGGTCCGTATGCAAGTTATGTGATTTTTAGATACTTTTTCACTGTGAGTTGAGCAGCGAAAACATTCTGTCTCCGTCTCCTGAAAGAGCGTGGAAGTTGAGGGGCCACACAGCTGCGGCCAGCTCCTCTCTGGATTCCTGTTGACTAAATGTAGAAGTTTCATCCTGTTGCAGTTCAAAGTGGGAAAAAAAAAAAAAGTTTTCTAGTGAGCTGGAAGAGGATTCTCGATAATAACGCTCATGATAAATAACAGTCAGTGGTAACTGCTTTTTAAAAAGTTGTTATATTAAGGAGCTGTTGTCTGGCTGCCTGCTGTTTGGCCAGTGACACAAGGATCTATTCTATTCTATTCTATTCTATTCTATTCTAGTAAAAAAGCTATATGAAACCATAAAGCACTGAGTGGACGAACACAGAATGCTAATTGAAGTAATCATCAAATATTGATAGAGCGTTACATTTTAACATTAATAAGTAAAACCGTTAATTACGACATCAGCCAAATTACCTTAAATAAAGACCATTAGCGAGATGAGTCATGGCGCAGCTCTGAAACGCTGCATACGCTTGCAACCAGTATGCATCCATCTAGCAAAACTGGCCTCTCCATGCATTCATCATTTCCGAACTATTTACAGTGTGTTTCAATCACACTTTTTAGCTGCATCATTCCTCAAAACTCTTTACTTGCCTTTTTCCCGACCGCCGTCCAATTCTCAGCAACGGCGACTCAGTTTCCCCTCAGGGATCATTAAACTTTCATCTGATCCACCTGTCCGATCATCCATCCATCCACCCACCCATCTGTCCATACTTAAAGTCGAGTCAGGTTTTATTTATGAAGCACATCTCCTCCCCCGGCAGCTCACCTAAATGCTCTTTCATTCATTCTTTCGGGGGCTCCCATCCCTCAGTCTGCGTTTCGCTGTCGGCGTCACACATTAGGGCATCTTGTGATTTATTATGTAAATAAAGCCGAATGCATTTTGCAGAGAAGTCTTTTTTTCTTTTTTTTCGACAAACTTCGTGGTCTATCTCGCGTGTCAGCTGTCATGTTGTCAAACCACTTTTTTTTTTTTTTTGCACACTCTTTCCACGTATACTGCTCATATGGTAATATATACAGATGAATTGAACAGGAAAGTGTTTTACACTTAATTGATATTTTTACACCTTAGAGAACTGACAACAGAGAGCTTTTTTTTTATGATTTCAGGGAATTTGGAATGGCAGCAATGAATTGCCAGGGGTTTCACGAGGCTCTGCAGTTAAATCCATGGCAGACCTTATAATCCTCTAATTTTAATCCTAAAATCACCAACTGTGGACAGTAACTTACTTGCGCGGTGAATGTTTATATATATGTTCATGGAGTGCATAGACACGATAAGAATCCAATGACACCTCTCCGGTGATCGTATAATTGAATCTGTATGACTAAAAGGATTAGGAGAATCCCATTTGGAAATCAGATGTTCCCCCTCCCTTATTTAATGAGAGGTTGAGTTAATGCAGTGGAGCAACTGCGCGGGGGCAGGCTTAACCATTCTGCTGCGGAGTCGGGGGTGTTTAGGGTGGGCTGGGTAAGAAAAGGGTGACCGACGCCGACGAACCCCCCTCTCCAAACATCTCTAACCCCTCTCTAAACATGGGCCAGTCAGAGGGTCAAGTCTAACTTAACCCAGAGCCGCTCGCAGTTTTGCTTACACCTTTTCCATGCACCTGCGTTTCCGACCGCGCGCACCCCCCACCCCGCCGCTGTCACACATGCGCCTTCCTGCCTACCGTAGAGACCACCCTCTGCTCTACCCAGCCCCCCAACTCCCTCCTCCTCCTCCTTCCCCACCAGGGACCAAGACGGTTTTCAGCACTTGCCACGGCAGTTTGCTATGGACAGCACCACAAAGACTCCGTGATCTCTCACATCCCTCAGACGCTTGACAGAAATCACAGCTGACAGCCAATCTCAAGCGTTCAGCGGGGACGTTTTAGGAAGCGGGAGGACAGAGAGAAACAGGAGCGGAGGCGTTTTTGTGGACTACCTCTTGAAAATAAATAACATTTTAGAGCCTGAAGCCCAAGCAGGCGTTTCTCACATATCTCCAGTTGCTCTGACAACAGGATCAACACAATGGAAGAAGACATGGACGAGGGGCAGACCCAAAAAGGTAAGGCAGTTTTTTTTTTTTATTATTTATTTGTATGTTTATGTATTGTGGGGGCATTCTGGTTGTTTTGTCAGCAGTGCCTCTGCAGGGACAGACGTGCAAATGTTAGCCTTTCCCTTTTTGAATGGGGGAGCAGCTGTTTGTGGTAATTCCTTTGTCCATTGAGTGTCAGTGCTCCAGTTAAGAGTGCACGTCCGTATGTGCTGTTTGGGTAGTCAGAGGGGTGTGAACTGCCTCGGCAAGGGCTGGACTGCCTTTGTTTGCTTGATAAGGCTTTCATGCTTGTCACGATAGCTGAGAGGGAGACATGAGGAGTGAAGAAAACAGACCGAGCCGCTACACTCGCTAATCCATCAGCTCCTAGGTTCGGTTCTTTGTGTCCAAATACCCAGACGTTGTATGTAGCAGCAGTGCTTGGCGATGGTTGGCGTGCATTTGGTGCAGGAGCAGGGATTTCCTTTATTCGTCCAAGAGGAGCAGTGTTTGCTTTGTGCAAAGTGGAATTTCTATTTATACTTCTTACCCCCACCAGCACCTCCCTTTCTCTGCATGAATGATTCAACGTGTATGGCTGAGAGTCACAAAAGGAACGAGAGGATGTGTGTGTTTGCTAGTGCAGAGCAACATTTTGAAATAAGACGTTCCCTCTAAAGCAATCCTGAAATGACACACCTTAGTCTCCCCCCCCCCCCCAACCCCCCCAATCCTCTTGTTGATGAACTTCATGTGACAGGTAAGGCTTTATATGTGTTTCTCTCCCCTCCCGCCGCCAACCCCGAGATGCTGCTACCCCTCTCGGACACACACACGAGCTAAAACAGTTGCCATGGCGCTGGTTATTATCACTTCACCCACTCCCGCTGATGACATTTCAATAACACTGGAATAGTTCAACGAGTCTGAAAGTGTGGGAGTGAAAGAAACGGAGATGGAGAGGCAGACAGAGCGACAGACAAGCAGAAGTGACAACAACTGGGAGATGGGATCTCGGGAATGTACGACAATTATGTCATCGAGTTTATATCGAAGGGAAATTCCTTGCTTCATGCTGTACGTTTCTGCAGCGGCTGTGAAAAAAAAAAGAAAAGCTGCTATTGTGTTCCCTCTCGATTAAAAAGGGGATTGACAAAAGACTATTAAGGAGCAGGCAGTACCCTCCACAATTTGTAATGTTTGGCACATGCACCGCCAACATCATTACAGCTTTTGATGGAAAAGCCGTTGGTCGCCATTTCTAGGTGTGTACTCAGGCATTCCCGTTCATTCTGGGGGGGGAAAAAAAAAATAGATCTTTCAGCCTCAGCCACTAACACAAATGCCCAATCGACCAAAAGAAGCAGCCATGCAAGCTGTGCATGCATCTCCGTGGGTCATTCCCATTAATTTGGGAAGAGTATAGATTATTAAAGATTAATTTATGAGTGCAAAACCATAACGCTGCAAGCTCTGCATTCTGCAAATCTGGCTCCCCGTCGAACATTTTCACCAGAATGTGAAAAAGTTCAGAAAACACCCAAACAGAGTTATGTACAGTGGTGCAACCTGATTTGGCTGGTGCATGATTTTTCACAGGGGACTGTTCTCTCTTTTTTTTTTTTTGCAGATGATGTAATTGTTTGTGTCACTTCTTAAAGTCTGATGGTTTGAAAGGATGGCTTTGAGTTTCGATGTCCGGGCAGCGAGCGATGAAACGACAGGAATCCTTAGTAATTTATCCTGTAATGTGAGCAAAACGATTTGCATGTTAGCTGCTTTGTTTGCCTGTTTTAGATATTCGTATAAAACCAGTGTTGCCTTGCGGAAGAAGTCGTTCTCATGAGATAAACTTAGTGAGTGATATTAAAAGGCAAATTTAGTGTAAAAGCTCAATCATGCCAGAGTGTGACTGATATGACACCACAGCATGATGACATGTAGTCACCAACTAGTTGAACTTTAGTTAACCTGGTGGCTGCACAAATGGTGTTTTTGTTTTGTTTTTTTTGACATATAGAAGTTAAAAATCAATTCATTATAACCAAAGGATGCGGAAATAATTAAAAATCGCATTTTCCTTGCAAG